>JAQQZX010000021.1:3072767-3096428 GCA_030068355.1 Notoglanidium maculatum | reverse complement strand
TGGATTTAGCGCATTAAAATGATCCTAGATCAGCTATAAAAAGTTAGACCTTTTTTTCACTGTTGACCAGTGTAATGGATGGATGGAAAATAAAGTCACGATTATTTAACTTTAAGTTTAACCACACTCAGGGTCGTGCTGTTGTACGAAATTTACCAGCGACAAAATGCCATTTATTTATTTATCTATTTATTTATTTATTTATACTTGCAAAACGAGTTCATTCCTGTTTTCACTCGCATTCTAGCAGCTATAAACAGTCGTTCCCTCACCAACTTCTCTCTTCTCTCTCTTGAACTTTAATAAGCTTGTCATGTCACTGAAGACTTTCCCATGGTGGAAAACCTAATTGCCATTCCAAAGCGCTGACACGTGAGACTCAGTAAAAAAAAAAAAAAAAAAAAAAAAACACGGAAAACTCCATGCGCTCATGTCAACGAGTGTCCACTTTGTTAAACAGCAGCACATTTTAAAATCTTTGTAATAAAACGAGCCTTAGATTATGCGGCGCGTCCACTGTGTGCTCGAGGGCTCCAAGACCACGAACACCATTAGAAGTCAAAATACTTTATGGAACAGATTGTGTGTGTCGCCAGCTGGAAATAAGTGCAAACTCTGTTCTGTGTATCAAGAGTACTTGTGGTTGATTGGCTACTCTAAACTGCCCATCGTGGTGAGGGTGAATGGTCATGGTCAATATCAACAAACGTTTACTGAGGTTGCTGCGCTGTAGAGTCGACTGGAGCTGGATGATAATTGGTTATCTGGGCCAACGGAGTGGTTCTATTGCATTAGCTGTATGTGGTTAAAGTGATCGGTTACAACTAAACCAAACCTGAAAGCATTCAATCAGTCACATTATAGGTTAGTAACATCAACCATTTAATTCTTCCTTAAACTCAATCAGGAATTTTCAAATTTTTTGCTGGAAAGGGAAAAAAAAAAAAAAGATATCACGGTACCGTCTGTTAAGTGTTACGGCCATGTCGACTCGATCTCTCGAGCCCCCAAGAACTCGTCTAATTCCACTCAAGTTAATAAAACTTTGGAATGGTGAGGGGGAAGGGGAAGCGGAAAAGGGAATGTTTAATAAAGTGTTGGAACAGAGTCAACAACCGGCCGGCTGCCCTGGAAGATTTAACGGCTCTACAACAGAAAATGTACAGACTCAACAGATGAGACCTTTCTGTTCGGGCTCGGACAATGTATACAGTAATGCACAGAAGTCTTAGGCCTGTTAAAAGAACGCACACTTATTGTACATTTATACATTTCAAACACTGTTGAGCAGTAAAGAGTAAAAAAACATTACGAAGTTCTAGGGGAACGTCTGCTTTCTAGACGGAAATTCCCAGATATTTTATATTTTTATTAAAATAGTTTGGATTTTTTCATTTCTTCTAACACACTAATGTAGATAAAATGACGGTATGTCCTTCCTTAGTAAAAGGAATCGGGCACATTTGCGATGTAAGAAGAATAAAACACTTCGGGTCATGGTAACAGTCACTCTGCAGCGCGTCAAGGTTGCATATGCGTTTTCTTAGTGTTGCTTGATGCACATCTGGTGTTTGCGGTAAAGTAAATTTGCTTGTGAGGTTTTTCTTGTCCGCAGCCCGTCTTCAGTTTTTGAAGGATCTGATCGGCGTCTTCAGCGAGCATTCAGAAGCCGACGTGGAAAGCCGTTCTAATTAAACTCTTCTAAAGCTGGATCTTTTCCTCGTTGTTTCCTCACGTTCCCAGTCGTAACATTTCATTGTTCGATTTTCAGTCGTCCAAGTTGGCGCCAAGCAAAACCCCAGAAGCCGTCCAGTCCTCTCCGGCGCCCCCTACCTCAGAACCCGCCGCACAACCGGAGAACACGGACGGCGTCCCAGGTCACGCGGAGCTTCTCGGAGACATCCCCTTCACCCTCGCGCCTCACATCCTCGCCATGCAGGCCGGCCTGCCTGGGCTTCCCGACTTCACCCTGCCCCGAGACATCAACGAGAACCTGGCCAACTTCTGCTACGACTTCACGCTGGAGAACTCGGTTCTGTGCGACCTGTGACCTCCGACCCCTGACCCTGACCGGCCAATAAATCCTCAGATCGTTCAGAGTTTACATGGCAGGAATACAAGGTCACCAAGTGGTAACTAATATTGCAGAGTTGCTGGTGTGTTTCTCAGGAAGTTATGTAGCATGATGTTTGAAGTGAAGCGGGTTTTTTTTTTTGAGAATTAAATGAAACGATATCAGAATCAATGTTCCTTCGCATTTCCGTTGTTTGGAGCCACAGCGTAGTATTTTTAACCTTATTTTTCACATCATACTGTAATGTGCTTGTTCTCTCTACAAATTCACCTTTTTTTTCTTTTCATTTCAGAGAATTTTGCATATCTTCACCTTTTCTTTAATGTTTAACACAGATATCCAGTAAAAAAAAAAATCTTAATCCCGTTAAATGAATTTGACCTGTTGAAGATGTCTATATTTAATGCCCGATTTACTTATACTGTATTATTATATGCTGTTTTTGGATTTGTCCAGATTGTTACTGCGTGATTTTCTTTTCTTTTGGCCCACTGTAGCAGGTTTTGTTAATGTAGTTTAATCATTTTGTTTTCCATATTTAGAACTTTTCATTTCCGTAGCATTTTTCAGGGGGTTATACATTTAACTATAAAATTTCAGTGAAACACCTGCTGCTGTTTACACGCTGCACTTCTAGAAACATCTAGAACATTACATGGGTAACTATGTAATATGTTATTGGTTTTGGGTTTTTGGTGTCTTATTTCTTATTTCTCATCCTGTCTGCCTTTTGCTTTGTGGTTTGAAAGAAACTTGAGAAATCCCTGTCACTTTGCAAATTCAACTTCCAAAACATTTCCTCTTTTAAAGAAATACCTGTCTTGGTCAATATAGTCTTGGTTGTTTGTGTTTAAAGAAGTTGTTTAACTTTTGAAGTTCAGCCAAATGTGCTATGTAGCTAAAGTTTGATTCTTTTCTTTTGTGCTAAAGCTACAAGGCTAATGTAGCTAACAAGGTAAATCATCATTGCTTCAGACTATCATTTGGCTCAGTAACACCAGTGTTCATAAAGTTTTATTTTACAAAATTTAAATGTCATAGGAATTACTTTCAGCTTCAAGATGGTTTCGGGGGGCCAAGCGGCGAAGCTCCGTAGGCACTCACCGTGTCGGTTCCCTGATTCCTGCCTTTTCTTCTTCATCATCTTTTTCTTCTTCTTCTTCTTCTTCTTTTTCGTCTGGTTAGGGTGTCTATGGCAGCCCGTGGAACTGTATGTTAAAAAGGTTTGAAATTTGGCACACTGATTGGAGCCAATCTCCTGATTCTTTTCACCACGTTCCATGTTTACACCTTGGGTTCTCTAGCGCCAATAAGGGGTCACATTTGGAGGTGAATTTTGAACCATGTATCAAGTTTTGAAAAACGAGGTACCATTGGATTCCTTGGCTCGATTTCCTGTTCTGCAATCATCTTTGATGGCGGCGTCACCAAACAGGAAGTGAGGTGATTTCCTAGAACAATATAATAAAAAAAGGTGTGAAATTTGGTAAACTGATTGGGGCTAGTACACTGATTCTATCAAGCAAGTTTCTTATCTGCCTTTTTTATTATGCCTTTTTAGATCCTGAGGTCTGGACATGTTCCTATTTCCTGTTCTGCGACTGTATTAGACAAGCAGCCAAACAGGAAATGAGCTCATGTCTTGGCCAATCTTTGGTCACTTGACATGAAAATTGTGGTGAATTGTCAACTATGCCCTGCTGGCCCGCTTGGCCCCCGCATCGCCGCTTGCAGCTATATAATTTTTTATTTGTTTGTTTGCTCTGAATCTGTGACATCTATTTTACCCACTTTTATAGATAACGGTGTCTGAGATACTGAACAAGTCGATGATTTAGACATGCAGTTTGCACAATTCTTAAATGGTAGCTAAGCTTCCATTACTTGTTAGCTATATTATCTTATGCAGAACTAAAGAGGCAAATGTCAGAAGCCAAATATGTCTTTGCTCATCGACTACATTTAGGTTTAGAGGAAAAAAAATTTGGGCGAACTATTCCAATGAAAGATTCAACTTGAAAACCTGCCTTTTGATTGAAGATATTGTAGTTGCATGTTAAAGTGTACCACATGTGCACAATTCTGTTATTTAATCTTTTTGGGAGGGATTATCAGAGGGTGCCAATAATTCTGTATTTAATTGAGCAATATTTGATTAAACATGTTTTGATAATTGATATATTGTAGATTTGTCTTACTGTTGGTCTTAATTGTTGAATTTTCTAAAACGTGTGTGTGTGTGTTTCATTTCTCACTGGCGCTGATAAAGATGTTCACACACAGCCAGATTTTCGTTGTAGCCAATTGACTAAACTGATAAAAATGCTGCACCACCTACACGTTTTTAAAATAAATGTGCTCACTGGTTTCTCTTTACACTGTGAACACTTAGTAATGAAAGATGTTTATAGCACGGTGTGGTAAAGTAAAAGATGGCTGCTGTTTCACACACAATTAAAAATAGCACCAGAAGAAACCGAGGAATATTATTAATGTCTTGTACAGTATTTTTAAATGATTTTATTGGAACTTTTCTTAGGGAAGGTCCGATTATTGTGTTTTTGTTCCCTATTTTGATTTGTTTTAAACCGTCTACTAGGCTAACTTTTATGGTAGTGAGTTGTTTTATTTTTTTATATCAATTTGTGAATTGATAAATTACATGTACAGAGTGCAAGCAATAGGCGCGAGTAAGCGAAGACGTCCATGCCTGAACCAATCATCACGGTCATACTAGTCTGTAAATATTTACAGTATTTAAATATTTTCCATTACATTGGGGAATTTAAACTACAATATCTAGCTGTGTACATTTTTAGACACATTTCACCCAGTGGCAAAAGCAATTCAGTTATTTTAGATCAATGCAATGTTTGAGAATGAGTCGGCCCTTTAGGTGAGAGTCAAAAGCCGAATCACATATACTGTATGAGCTGAATATTTTTTGTGTTTGTTTTTTAAAATTCTTTGTAGAGGTAATTGCCATTAGTTTGTCAGTTCAATGTCATCAAAATGCTTTTGTAAGAGAGGCAATCAGTTAACAGGATAAATAGAAATGAATCTTCTTAATGAAGCACAATAATATAAATGCATGGATTCTTACACATTTATAATACCTTGTTGAAATAGATTTCATAAAATGCAATATGCGATGTTATTTTGTTATCAAGAAGCTAGGGTAAGCTTTTGTTTACTTAGACTACTGATTGATTGATTGATTTGAAATGCCAATGAGCCATTTGAGAGTCAACTCTTATTGGTGAGCTGAATCAAATGATCTGACTCACTGAAAAGAGCCGGAATCCTGTTACTAGATATAACTCTACTGCAAACATTAAAAACCTCCTTGGTTGCTGAAATAAAGTCAAGGAAATGATGCATCGACATGACCTTCCTTTGATAATTCAATGCCCCGCCCACGGGTTCTGTATATGGCGACGCCCCGCCCACCGGCTCTCCATGTAGCAACGCCACGCCCACGGGTTCTGTATATGGCAACGCCCCGCCCATCGGCTCTCCATGTAGCAACGCCCCGCCCACGGGTTCTCTATATGGCAACGCCCCGCCCACCGGCTCTTTGCCCTGTTTGTAATTGCCGCTATAGTTTCTGTCACTTGCAGCAACTTAAATGCTGGAAGCAAGTCGACCCTGAGAAATGGTTTTTTTCGATGTATAATTTATTTATTATTAGGCCTATTTTTTTTACCATCTAGCTTGCACTAAGAACCTTAGGATCAATATCATTTATAACTTTGTTTTTTTGTTATAGCGGGCAGTGAAGAATGCGTAAGAAAGAGGAAACAGGATTCTGTTTAAAAACACGCAGATGAGCCGAAATATAGTAACTTGCGCATGAAAAGCGGCTGGTATTTTATTTATTTTGATTATTTAAATAGCCTATTTTGAATTTTTTGGACTCTTCATATTTCTCAGGTATCTTTAATAACTGCACGCGCTTTATCTACAAAAGTCTAGATAGCCTAAAAGTTTAATGGTGCATTAAAAAATACCCAGATAATAATAATAGTCAGGTCGAGACAGGGTTATAGCCTATATTTTTCCGAGCGGAACTGAAACTGCAGGATCTCATCATGTCATCATCATCTGCTTCATCTGCTTCATCATCATCATCATCATCATCATGCAACTCGACTTCTCATCAACAGCAGCAGCAACAGCGAGCTAAAGGCAGCACGGGATCCCCCACCATCTCATCATCGTCATCATCATCATCATCAGTCGTTAACGGCGCGAGCCGGTTGCTGCAGCCAGTCCGTGCCACGGTGCCATTCCAGCTGCTGCGCGGGAGCCGCCGCTCCTCTCCCTCTTCCTCTTCCTCCTCTTCCTCGTGTGCGTCAGCCGGGGGCGACGTCGCAGCAGCGAGAGCGCCCGGTGCCGCCGCCGCGAGCCCGACGCGAGTAGTGACGCCGCTCGCGCGCCCGCCTGGAAACGGAAGCGGCCACGGCTCCGTGGACTGCGCCGCCGGGCTGATCGCGCGCTCCCCGCCGCCTGACCGCAAGGGCTCACCGGAGCGGAGCCCCGATTCACCTGCTTTCCGAGGTAAAACATCTCATAGCCTCTTTATGATCCATCATCTGCCTTTTTTAAATGAATCATTTCCGTCACGAGCGCTCGCTCCGGTTTCACGCTCGGCGTCGTTCCAGTGTTCACATATTATTACAATTATTATTATTGCTATGATTATTATTATTATTATTTAGTACGATGGTGTTTAGTGCGCGTTATCCGTCATCCCATATTTCCCTGGAATTCCATGGAAGTCCATGGTTTGGAATCCCATGTTTATGAGGATTTTTCCATTCGGTGTTTATGTTTTTTTTTTTTCCCCCTCGGCTCGCGCATTTCCGTATCGCACACGCAGCCACAAGCCGAACGCTCGCGCATCACCATTATCCTCCTCCAGACGCGAATATACCTGAGCTCAGAGAGCTGTGTCCGATTTAATGCCCTATTCGTGAGCCTTGCTAAGCTAGCTTAGCCTTAGCCATGTAAACATTAGCATGTCTGCTGACTTTTTGCTGAGTAATTATTGCAAAGAACGGCCAATGAAATGCACCGAACCGTGCTTCTGCATTTCACCGAAGATTGCACGGTAAATTAGGTTTCATCTGAGAAGCGGTCCAGCTGCTTGTGCCAGGAATGAAAAAAATAAGCAAAAAACAACAACAAAAAAAAACAGGCCTGTGCTGCATATTGCATTTCATGCAACCTATGAAAAAAAATATCATCATGGCCTTATCGGTGTGTATTTGTTTCCCACAGCAGGAGTGTTCTTCATCATCATCGTCATCATTACAGTTATGAAAATAGTATTAAAACGGAAATATTTCATTTCATTTTATTTCAAGCCTGGCCTTTTGCAAGCTGCCTGATGATGCAGTAGGCTACTTAGCTCCTGTGAAAGGTGAACTGAAAGTGTGACATCATCGTTGATGAAGTCCTAAAATAAACCACTAGATAGGCTGCATGCATGTTTATGTAATAACAAGCGTGCTGTTTTTTTAAAAGGACTTCTAGGTGCCTGGCCTTGATGATGTCTCCTTTCCAAGAGTTAATGTGTTGGCTGACATTATTAAGACCGTGTGCAAGATTACTGTGTTGTGTTAAAGCATGCAAGGTGACTTTTTCTCCTCCATTTCCCCAGTAACACTTACTGCACTTAATTAAAAGGTTATAATGAGCTTTAGCGTTATCCTGATTTAGTGACTGCTATACTCAAGTTTAGATTCATATTCAGACTGATTAAAAAAAAAAAAAAAACCAACAACCTTTTTTTAAATAACAATATTTGTTCTTCTTATTATATAACATTATGACAGCATTCTTGGCAAAGTGAGCTTAAAACTTTAATCATTGCTCATGATTTGCAAACAATAACATTATGCTGCCTTCCTATATTTCCTGCTGGAAATCAGAGAGGAATGAGGATAATCTGATTGGTCAGAAGGTGTAAAACAAATCACAGGTTTATGTTAATGCACCAAGACTAATACATTATCGTTTCTATACTAACAGCTTATACAGGTATTTGTTTGGGAGATGCTGAGCATAAAGGGAGTGAAAAAGCAGTGTAAATAATTTCTGTGGAGAGATATTCATTTAACATTTTTTGGAAGGAGTCTCCGGTGTCAGAGCGTTAGGTTTTCCAAGAAGGGAAAGTTTTTCATGGTAACAATACAAGCTGCATTTTTATTTCAAGTGGGAGAAAAAGAAAAGCGGCGCGTGAGGAATAACTGTTTAAAGTGACTACTATAACGTTTCGTGGGTGTTCCAGGACATTAATTGTTATTATAAAATTATAGCATGTTTTCCTGTATCCATCCATGTATTATCTATACTGTGTATCCGTTAAGGGTGACAGGGAAGCTGGAGCCAATCCCAGCTGACTTTGGGCGAGAGGTGAGAAACACACTGGGCAGGTCGCCAATGTATCGCAGGGCTAACACAGCCATTCACACCTATAGGCAGTTTAGAGTAGCCAGATGACCTAATCTGCATGTCTTTGGGAGGAAACCTACACAAGCACTGGGAGAACATGCAAACTACACACAGAAAGGCTCCAGTCGAGTCCTGTCTGGTCTGTAAAGCACCCTGAGTGCTTTAAAGTGCAATGCCACACTTTAAAATGATTTTTAATCAGTCTTTAAAAAAAAAAAAAGAAAAAAATACAATAACATGTTGATACTATAAACCCCAATTAAATATTAGCTAATTATTGTGGTATAAAGCCGTAATGTTGGTACATGTCAGCTGGGCTGCGGAGGCGAGGCGTGTCAGGCCTCAGGGTTTCACTGTGTGTTGATTGTTTTCTTTCGTGTCAACACGTCAGAGTGTGCGCTGACGGTCAGGGTCGGCCGACTCGTTGTGAGACGCTCCCACACAACGGTGCAGTCGTCCCACTGACGGACCCGGGTTATGTTCCATCACGTGGAGTACCGAGGTGACCTCATCTGAAACGGCAGACACACACTGCATCAGATCTCCCTCTCACACAGTCGATACCTTTCACTCTGAGCTCCCGCGGGCACCGGGCCGCATTTCAGCGGAAAACAGATTAGTCTGGATTTGCTCTGAACGTATTAGTTTCTCATCATGAGTTTGTATTTGCTCGATTCGTGCCATTATACACTTTACTTAAGGACCATTCTGTACACTTCCTGTCTTCACAAGCTCTAGTTAATCTGAAATCCCCTCAAAGGAAACTTCCTGAATTTACTCACTCAGGGAAGAGGACACTAAACCTGTACTTCTTTAGTTTGTGTTTCAATCCGTTGTTCAGGATTTAGGGTACATTCTCGCACCATAATTACGTTTTAATGACGCTAAAAAGTGTACAGTTGAGAGTACTGCCTCAGTGACATTGAATCGTACGGTACCCTCAGTGCCCTTTTGCTGAGAGTGCATCTTGTTAAGACGGAATCATTTAAATTTTATTCATAAAAACGTGCTCTGATACCTGAGAGTTAATTAATTCGCTTAAGCATTAAACGTTAAAAACCTAAAGACTTAACATTAAGCGCTAAACTCTAAACACTAAGGAGGAATTTCAAAACAATAAAAGCTCAGTACTAAACATTAGTAAACAGCAATGACTAAAAATTAAACACTAAACAATTACAAATAAACACTAAATACTCAACCCCAAGCATTAAACACTGAATAGTAAACACCAAGCACTTAATAATAAAGACTAAGAACAAAATACCAAGAAATAACCTTAAACTTTCATTTTGGGCGACAGTAAGCACAAAACATTAAACATTAAACACCAAGCATTCAGCACTAAACGCAACTAAACATTAAACACTAAATCATAAACACTAAGCGCTAAAACTTAAACTCTAAGTACAAAACAGTAAATATGAAACAATAAACATTAACCAGTAAACACTAAACAATTCACAGTAAATTTCTCTACTCTGCCATGTAGGGCTAAAATTCATGCCATGTCAAGCTTTCTCTTAAATCAGGTTGCTAATGCTACTCTGCACTCATACAGTGAATTTCCCAGGGATTGTGCTCATGCGTGAGGCCATTAGACTATAAATCCTGCAGCAGCTCTGCTTTGCTGATCCCTCCAGCGAACCGACTGATCGAGCCGCACGCACTCGTAATATCGTTTTCACATGCGCAGGCCTGCCGGGTAATAAGGACGGAATCAATAAGCACCACAACCATGGTGAAGCTAATAGGGTGTAATTGATTAGGAATGGTGCATTATCATGCTTAGCTTTGCATCGGCTTTGTCCGAAATGGATTTAAGATGCTTTCGGGTAGAGGAACGATTAAAGACTTCAGCACAAATTAGAAAAGAATAGCCGTAAATTGCACGTTATGAAGATTTGGAAGTTTGAACAGAGTGGACAGATGAGGGGGTGATCGAGTTGGACAGGACTAAAGCACCGCCGCATCGCTCTCTTAAGTGTAGACATGAAGCGAGGATTGAATCCCACTGCCAGCTGAATGGGATTGTGGGTAATGTAGGAAGCATCATTACTCACAATGCCAATGTGAAAGTAGATCATGTCAGTGGAAGGTGTTTACAACTCAGGATTTCATTACAGCATGAAGACTAATATCTAAAAATAAATGTCATATGTGACAAATAGCAAAACCGACATGTCATAGTGCGACTGGATGGATGAAACATGTCAATAAATGATGAGTAGAAGAAGCTTATTGCGCATTAAAAATGAAAGTTTTAAAAATGATATTGCACGTAAATATCAAGGATCTGTCAGTGGCGTGTAGTGTGTGTGTGTGCGTGTGTGTGTTGATATCATGACAAATTATGTCACAATACAGTTTTAAGAGATGTCATTGGTGCTCTGATCGCCTTTTGTAACATTTCAAGGTGTTAAAATGTGTAAAGTCTACACGTTAACTTTTACAGAATACTTTTTCCCTCCTTGATGCTTTTGCATGTTGACTAATATTAACTCTGATATTGAATCTTCACATATCGTGTCATATATTCATTCCCCTTGGTGTAGTGCGTTAGTGTCATTTCTGAATGTGAAAGGGACATGGGAAGTAAGAAAGATTATTTATCGATTCCTTGCAAGTCTCTGTTGAAATCTTTAACATTCACGAATGAAACCGAACGTCATAAAACGACTCTCAAATAGGCTTTTTCTTTCCCCATACAGAGTGCAAATGGTTTGAGATATGACAAAAAAATGCACAATATATACATGCAGATCATATTTGAATCCTTTTGACACTGAACAAAATTCTGAACAAATTTTAGCATCAATTCAGCTGCTATCCAGAACATCTCAGGAAAGTGTATTGTGACACAATTTATCATGATATCGATGTTATCATCGTATTGCTCAGCTCTGTTCGGTGTATATATACTCGATACATTGCTGTTACTGCAATCAATGTGAATATGGAAATATCTGTTTCAGTGCTTTCTTTGTTAATCCAATCTAAATGATTCTCTTTAGATAATTGTGTGGTTAAAAAATATAGACCAGTGCAGTTAATCTGCAATCATGGCAGGTCTGTACTTCTTATGCACTTGTTTCCTCTTTGTGCTAATGGATTTAGGTATGTGCTGATTCACTGGCGGAGCCCAAAGCGTGGCGATAACCCTCTTTATCTGTGTGTTAACGGTATTGCGAGAGCGAGGCGACAGCAGTGTGACTCAGTACTGAACAGTTATCACACCCACTCCAGACAGAGGTTACGGTTAAGATTCTGAGCTAGTGCTCTGGACATTATGAGTTCAGATCCCAGCAATGCCCGAGGATCACTGCTGGGATCTTAAACAAGATCTTAACCATCGTATTAGCTGGATCATTAGGTTGCATCCTGTGTCAATTGGATAAAAGCATTTGCCAACTGAAAAAAAAAAAAAGGAAAGTGTAATTGTGTTATACCAATGATATACCAAACCTTTCTACTGTTTATCTTTTGTCCATCTTTACTCGCTCTGGTTTCAGCTCTTATTGCAAAATTTTAAGTAGATGAAAATTTTTAACCTGAAACTGACAGTTAGTCTCCCACCAGTTATTCTTTAAACTTGTTTTTTTTTTCCTCAGGCGACGTTATTTAAATGTTTTAGCCTACTTATTAAATAGAAATCAAAATCTTGTTGGAGAAATTTATCATTTTGATGCAATTAGGAGTTGCACACATCAGTGTGTACCATCTTAATAACACTTTCACATAGGCTTTTCTAAGTATAACAAGGGTTTATTAAAGTCCAGTGAAAATCGTTCACCGTGTAGTAGCACTTTTAGGACTCGTATTTGATTCACTTTTTATTTTGAATTTTTTTCTTTTTTTTTTTTTTTTTTTTTTAATTAGACATAATTAAAAAAAAAAAAAAAGATTAAATATTTATTCATGAAATATAAGTATGTCATAAATTAGCTGAGGGTTGGAGCACTCCTCCCCCTTCTCGGAAAAACACAGTATGTTCAGTGTTGATAAACTGCAGTGTGTGTGTATTACTACACTGTAATGGTTATCCATGAGGTCAGCAGAAAAGACATTCATAATCGTGATAACGTGTATATCAAATGAATTGTCAGCTAAAATTGCCCAACAGTGACAGGAATGCTAGTGAATTAAATATCGGATTGGGATACATGCAGTGTTCTTTCAAATTCGTCTGTGATGAGTAATGATTGTCCTGTTATTGGAAAATAATTAACAGTTGTGCGATGAAATGAGGCCTGAACTGAAGCAGAGTTACTGTTACCACCCGAAGGTGATTATTTTCCTATATCAGAATGTCATAAAGAGTTTTATTCCTGAGAAAGTACAATATTTCATTATTATTTTCATATTAATATTTTCTATATATATATATGTAGTATAGTACAGAATATACCATTTATAGTTATGTTTAACTTCAATGTTGTGGAACAGTACTTTCTAGTTAACTAGTAACTAGTTGTAAGACCTTCCTCTTTCGGAAGTACTTGGACTAGCACTTTATTTATTCTTCATTTAAAAAAAAAAAAAAAAACACAAAAAAAACCCCCCACCTTTCTGTATTACATGCCAATAGAGTTTTTAGTATGATGGCACTCTTAGCCCAGGTCCTAATGAACCAGTATCAGAATATATTTACTGACTATATTAACTATATATTTAAATAAACTATATTTATGACTATATTTAAGACTTCAAAGCACTTATTTATGTCGCACTGGATAAGGGTGTCTGCCAAATGCCATAAATGTAAATGTAAATGTAACTTGCATTATAGCAGTTACAAACGGTCATTGCTTCACCAGCCTCACTTTTTTTCTCTTTCTTAAAGTGAATAACAAAAAAAACCCCGCAGCTTGTCATGTTACAGAGGAACCGCAAAGACCAGCTGTCTTCCCATGTCAGAAAACGTACTGTACAGTTACAGTTTTATCTCTGACTGTTACAAAGCGCTGACACTGGAGACTCCTTCCACGAAAGTGAAATAAACCTGTCCTTCCACGAAATTTTTTAAATGAAAAGTTTTTAATCCATTTATGTCAAACTCAAGGATCGTGGCCCAAATCCAGCCCTCTGCCTCGTTTCATTCAGCTCACACAGACATGCAAACAATCATATTGAAACAATGTTTTCACACTATGTAGTATTCACAGCAGACCCATAGAGTAGCGACAACACATGGGCTCACATCTCACAGTGCTCAGGCGCTGTTTAAGATCAACACTTACGTCAGATCCATGCCAAAACAGCTTAGAAATGTACTGGGTGTTGGTCTTCATTCTTATTCAATGATTGACTATAGTACATACGTTGAAAAAAAGTTGATTCAAGGTAGAAGATGAGCGATGACGGACTAAGGACATGTACAGTATGTGTGTTTTTCTTAAAACTCTTTTTAATGTTTGCCATATGCCCAAATGTTTGTGCATAACCTCATCATCCCACCCATATGTGCTTGTTAACATCCCAGTCTAGATTTATTCCCCCTTTGCTGTTATATTAAGCGCCACTCCTCTGTGAAGGCTTTCCACTAGATGTTGGAGCGTGGCTGTGGGGATTTGTGTTCATTCAGCTACAAGAGCATTAGTGAGATCAGGCACCGATGTCTGGGGTCCAGTCGGTGTTCCAGGCACTCTGTGCGGTTGAGGTCAGGCCTCTGTGCAGGACACTCGAGTTCTTCCACTCCAACCTTAACACAGCATGTCTTCATGGAGCTGCTTTGTGCACAGGGGCATTGTCAGGCTGGAACCGGTTTGGGTCTTTTAGTTCCAGTCAAGTTAAACTGTAAAACTACAGCATACAAAGACATTCTGTACAATTGTGTTCTTCCAGCTTTGAAGTAAGACGTAGGGCTATAAAACCCAGTTTAATAAAGTTGAAACCTAACCATTCAGCTGAACAGTTTCTACATTTCTTTATTTCTAGACTCATCCTATTTTACTTTCCGAGCCGGTTATTGGTGTTAATCAGTATAATAGATGATATGTTAAAAAATGAATAGCCTTACATTATGGCCTGTCAAGTCCTTACAATGACATATTGGTGTAGAATTAGCTGTTACTATAGAAACAATGATGAGACATTTAATATAATCCTTGCAGCTGGAGTTACTGTCAGAGTCGCTGTTATAGGAAATGAATCACCACCTTCTTGAGCAATCAGGATTGAGAATTCAACATTGCTTTGATATGCTGAAATGCTGTACATACTGTATGCAGCCTCCTCCCAAGTGGACCAAAAGAGTAGTGACTACATTAACATGAACCCAGGCTGCACATGCTCTGCACATTCTCCTCACACGAACCCGCAGCAGAGGGAACACACATGCGCAGAGTGACACGTTGATCCGATTGAGTAACCTAAAGCTTGTAAATGTGTCAGTGTTGGACCCGTGCTGACCCGCATCACGCTGTGTGCTGAGATTAGCTGCATTGTGTAGAGTTTACCAGAAGTGTTGACACGGCTTTACAGCGAAGCCCGAGAGCTCACTGTTTGCTACCATGGCTGCTGTTTGCTGCGTGGCCTAATTAACACGCAGCGGCGAGCGCTCAGACCCTCCATGAACACTGAGTTGACAGTCATAACATGCTGTTTGTGTTTGCATGATGCAGAATGGGGACATGAATTCATGTTAGACGGACTGTGAATTTGGCAGGGTTGGTTTTTTGTTTTTTTTGGTCAGCTTCCACTTTTAGGTTTTGTGCATCTGTGAGACTTAGCATGTAATAGCAGTGTTCACTCTAGCTTTCAGTTTTTAAAATAGCTGCAGAGCTCCATTAGATGCAGTCATTTATTTTCTCTGATTCATTTCATGTACCAGACTGAATCTATTAGATATGCTAATTAACTGTTTTATTTTGTTTTTGCCAGAGGATATTTTCATCAGGGTAAAAAATATGAATGCGTACTATTTGCACCCAGATTAGTCATTTCCAGTTCCCTCTCTCTCTCTCTCTCTCTCTCTCTCTCTCTCTCTCTCTCTCTTTTCCCTCTGGGGTGAGGGTTAACACTTGCTAGCAAATTTGACTACTGGTTTTAATCACACACTGTATTAGCTAGCCTAAACCTATCCAGCCTGCTAGCAATATCAAACTTATAATAGCTGGTTTAATGTTAGCTACAAATCTGGCTACTGTTTTAATGCTAGCTAGCTTGAGAGTGAAGCTGGCTGCTGGTTTCAATTATATACTATAACATTTAGCCAAATGTTAGCTATTTATCTAGGGTTTAATTAGCTAACTTGATAGAGCTAACCACTGTGTTTAATGACATAACCAAATGTTAGGTATCTAGCTAGTTATCTAGCTCGTTAGGGAAAGCCAAGCTTGGCAAAAAGCTACTACCCGCGGGGTAACTACAGTGTAGTGCTGTATTTAGGCAGGTTATAAGCTAAACCAGGAAGTACCATTTTTTGTTATGTAAGCTTATTTTGTTTGTGTGTGTGTGTGTGTGTGTGTGTGTGTGAGTGAAATATGTCATATTATCATCACTCCTTATGTCTATTTGACAAAAGGCCTTTTAAATCGACACCAATTATTGACCAGTTCTATATACACAAACAATTTGACGCTGAATAACAGGGAATTTAACACTCTGCACTTACTAAAAAACAACAATAATTAGCCAGGGATTACATTACAGCCTTATTAAACTATGACACATCACTTTTTACTAGTCATATTTACACGTAACAGCCGTGAAACAAGCTCGTTCCTGTTACACCACGCCGTCAGGTTACTGAGAAACTGCAAAGCATTAACTCATCTATCAAGACTCTGCTGTATCAGAAAACCTAAAGTTACAGCTTTATCTCTGACTTTTTTTTACAAAGGCTTCCACTGGAGATGCCTTCCCAAAAAAGCTAAACAGCAAACTTCACCATATCAGCAATTAGACATGTTTTTAAGTTTGTTTATGTAGAACATTAACCATACATCCATGTGGAAGTTGTTACTATGGAAACAATAATTTATTAGAACAAGCGCATTAGCATGAAGCCAGATCTATACCTTGTAGACATTTACTCAACACCTTCTAACTTGTAAGAGAATTCAACAGTGCTGTGGGATATAAAAAAAATAGTTTATACAGTTACTGGGCTCAAGGTTTTAGTTGTGAGGTGTTAACTTTGCCCAAAACTTTATGAAATGTTGCTGTTGTATTCCAATATGATGCAAATGTAAGTTACACACCACTGATTTAACAGAAGATGAGTGTGAGCATATAGGATTTAGGACAGTATGTGTTCTTGATTTCTTGTTGTAACAATAGTCTGCTTTAAGACAAGATTCAGGATCTGTCCATTTACATCGCATGAGCTCCAGCATTTAAAAAAAAAAAAAGCATACACCAGTGGATCAGATGTCCCAACATCATTTCTTGCAGTTTAGTGCTTTCAGAGCTTACTGTCCTTTCTAAATGTTGGAAAAAGACACTGTTTGCTACTTTTTCACTGTAATGAATTTTGCAGTAGTAGGCTGATGTGTGTTTGTGTCACACTGTCCTAAACCGGCTCAGCTGGTTCAGGTCTTATGAAGACTATGCTATGTTTTTGAGGGCAATAGTTCACTTTTGCATGTCAGCTTGATTTTCGTTATGGTCTATGAAACACTTCGACACATGCCGCATGACATCGACCGAGTTGCTAAGTGTTATGCATCAGCGTTTCCTGCTTTTCTGATCAACTTCTGCATTCCCAAATTTTGTTGATTTGGCTAAAACTTCACATTTGAAGTTGGTTCATCTAGTAACTTTTACAGGAGAAAAATATTTATAAATGCTAATATTCATGTTAAGGGCTTTAATACAGGGGCAGCTATTTGTAGCCAGGGAATAATTTAAGGTTTGACTATGAAATATATTCCATGGACCTAGCTTTAATTGCTAAACATTATTTAAATGTGTACAATAATATTTTGGCTATTTATAGGAATTACCGGGTTTTGTTTGAATGAACTTGTTAGTGACAGAACACATTACATGCTAGTTGATATTCTTTACAGGCCAACTTGTTTTGTTCTTAAGATTTTGATGAAACCCATTCAATTCAGGTGATCAATCGAATAGACTAACGATTATAAGAAATCAGTAATAAAATATTAATTTTGATAATGTCACGTTTGAATTTCCACCACTGTAAATGCATGTAAAAAGTCATGGACCTTCCGGTTATACATCGCAGACCGTTGTTGGTCCCAGGTTTGAGAACCACACTCCTATAGCAAAGTGCATTTGTTTTTTCTAACAATCATTTTTATTGTCTATAAATAGGCACAATTGAGTTTCTGTTACCTTTTAACAGTTAAAAAGCTATGTTGTTTTTGTTCAAGGTGTGAATAACCACGCGATCAAATGCCGAAGGCCATCTAGCACTCTGCTCACCCACGCTCTCTCTTTCTGTTTGCCTGGGCACGGATCTACTTAAATGTCACCCGCCTCACATTATAACCCGTGTGCAAGCCTACTTACGACAGAAATGTGAGACAGTGCACTTTCCACCAAGGGCTCTTGGCAGGGCCTCGTGTCTCCATCTGCTTTCAGAAAACCAGGAGAGAAAAAAAAAAAAGGCCTGAGATGAAATAGAGCCAGCACCAATGCTTAGGTACCAAATGCCATGACCAGTTTGACACAAACATACGACAAACACTTACGGTTCCCCTTAAACCAGATTCATTCCTGTTCATTCGGAGTTCCTCAAAACTTTTCATTAAGCCACAGGGTAACATTCAGGTTTGGTAGAATCTGTCATGGCTTAATTCAAGACAGCATTTAATTTAATATACTAGAAATCACCAAAGTACATGGGTGTCAATCACGCCTGATTTTAAGGTGGTGTGTAAAATGTAACTGGACCCACAGTTGTAATGCATGTTATGACACATGCTGTGATAGTGCTTCAGGCAGTGTTTATCACAGTATGTCTGGAATGAGCCCGTGTGTGTAATGTTATTCAGAAAGAGATGATGTTTAACCTTACATACACACACTAGTCACTCATATCGCTAGACGTTTGCTGCTTTATGTAATGACCACTCCTGTTCTCGCTAGCCTGATCGTTCATGGTAAGTTTTGATATGAGATAGTAGTAGCCAAAATGTATCTCTACTGTTTATACACATTATTGTCAGACCTTTTGTAGGTAATAATGTAGTTCTTCCATTATTCTAAGATTGGTATAAGTTCAGTGCAATGATTGGTTGGATTCGTCACTTTAAAAAATAGAAATATAATAAATGAATTTGCCTTGAATTGGCCAAGATTAGCCCCGCCCACATTACACGAAAAGGAGAAAGATTCTGGTGAAGTACTTTCTAGAAATAGAAATAGGACTTTCTATTATTTTAAGGTTTGTTCTAAATATTGTGGGCAACAAATATATTTAGAAAGGGGTCATTCAGGCTGTCTGAAACAAATAATCCACCGAAATGTCTATACAGTTCTAAACATATGAGAAACATTTCGAGCTAGTAAGTGTTAATATGTAAAAAAAAAAAAAAAAAAAAAAAAAAAAAAAAAAAATTGGCATTATTCATCAGTTGCTAGCTAAATTGGTGTTTCAGACAAAGAAATGACTCATCATAACAGCCAAGATGAAAAATGTTTCCAAAAAAATAGCACCACAAACCACTAAAGTTGCTCGAGGTTGTCATGGCAACACTCTAATTTCCATGCTGTCATGAAGTCGCCTGCTGACCTTTCGGACTGTAAGTGCCTTTCAGGTTTCAGTTTTGGTATGTTTGCTTTTAAAGTGACTGCAGATTAAAACACACGTTTAAAGAACACGAGCTTGCTAAAATGATGTAATAATGATGAACTGCATACGGAGCTAATAAAGATTAGAGCAATTATAGCTGCATGATCGTCGGACTGATTGAGTTTTAGATTATACACATTGAATCCTAATTACACAGAGAGTTATTGTTATTCTTGTTATTCATCAAGATGTATTTGGGTGGAAACCTTGATGGAATGCATTCAAGAGTTCACGGTCCACAAGACTGTAATATGTAAATCTGACATTGCTTCTCTCTTTGCTCTCTAATATCTGAGTGTGCACTTTTCCCGAAAGAGAGAGGATGGCCTTAAAACTCTCACTGTCCCCTTTGAATCCAGCTGCACTATGATTTTGTATAATGAGCACCCAGCAATGGAGTTCACACGCCAAAAACGTAACAATGGGATAATTGCAGTGGGCGTTCGATGCAGAGAAGACAGAAGAGCATTGAGTTTAAAACAGCCTGCTGTGTCAAGAGCTGTGATGTAATTCAGCTAGTCAACATGGGGACATGAAGAGGGTCAAAATAAAGGCTTTATTTAGTGTCGCACTTCAGATGCTGGCCACGCAGCTCTTCAGGAATAGTGTGTAGAGAAATGATAGCTTTTATACAGATACAGAAATAAGATGTGATCCTGTCAAGGTTTTCAGTCATCACGTCCTTTAATTGGAGCAAGACATAGAGGCCACGCCTCCTTTAATGCGCCTAACAGGAACAGTGGGTATACCGCCTTCATTATGACTGGCTGACACAGATGCCACGCATCCTTTTATGGAACTATAGCGCAGCTTACACATTCTTTATTGTGACTGACAGGCACAGAGGCTACACCTTCTTTTAACTTCACTGACAGGCACAGAGGCTACACCTTCTTTTAACTTCACTGACAGTAACAAGATGCTTTAATGGGACTGACTCACACAGACCATTACTCTTTAATGTGACCAATAGAGTCCACTCTGTTTTCACTTTAACTGGCAGGCACAGAGACCACGCCTCCTGCTGACAGACAGGCACAGAGGTCACGTCACCTGTAATGCAACTGACAGGCATAGAGGCCATGTCTCCTTTAAGACGACTAATTCACAGACACAACAACTCTTTTAATGTGATTGGCAGGCATAGAGTCCACCCCTCCAGACAGGCACAGGCACCACTCATTGTATGATGGGACTGACAGGCACAAAGGCCACACCTTCTTTACTGGCACGAGTATGCACAAAGATCATTCCTTTTTCTCTGGGACTGACAGGCACAGAAGTCTTGCCTCCCTTAATGCAACTGACAGGCCCAGAGTCCAGGCCTCCTCTACAGTGATGGACAAAAATACAGGATGCAGGTTTTTCACTGGGACTGGCAGGCAGTAAAATAGTAAAAAAAAAAAAAAACAGTTAACACTTTTTTCTGTCTTGCTTTGTTAGCCTGAAGCAGAGAGCCATGTTTGTTCTGGCTCCTATATGTGTAGCATTGTGGTGGAGTGTGGGGGCATAAATATTAAACATTATCATTTCCAAATTGGAAAGGTTGTACATTTGGGCTGTCGTGTTCGGCCTTGACCCACTTCGCCTCCTTGTGCCTCTTGATTTGAGGGGAGGTATTTTTATAAGATGTTGAGCCTCAGGAGGAGATGTTCTTCTGGTCTTAAAGGTAAAGGATACGTAAGACCTGGTGGAGTCTGAGCGGACATGCTGCCTCAGTGTAATGACACGCTGCGTTGAACCAAGGTATTAAATATTAATAACAGGTATTAGCGGTTTAATGATAGGCGTTAATGATTAATTACCTAATCTTTTATCATTCATTACAATATTATCATGGTATTGTATTGTAAAAATGACCTCACTTACCTTTGGGTTCTCCAGTTTCCTCCATTCTCCAAAAACATGCTGATAAATGGATGGATAAGGTGAAATTGTCCTTTGAATGAGTGCATATGTTGTCTCATTCAGGGTGTATATCCCTGCTAATGTGTAGCGTTCCCAGGATGCACTCCAGATATACTGCCCAGGATAAGAGGCATACTGAATAAATGATGCATTTAAATTTGGCCAAAATAAGGAATGTTCTGGGAACGGTTTGTGAAAACAGCCTTCTTAAGTAGCCTTGAATGGGATGTAGAGCTAGTGACGATAACGTGAACCGTCCTCACTGACTATAGTGTACATGACTAATATCATATGTTGATTATGTCTAACTGAATTGCTATAAATAATATACAGCATAATAGAAATGAAATGTATGTCTCTAGATTCAGTGTATCTGTGCTAAAGGTTAGCGCACACAGTAGGACATTCTTGTTCGAACATAAGTACCGCTTGCGATTCCGTTTGAGTGTCATATCGGTTGTTGGATTAACAATTAACAGTGCTGTTGTAAATGGGACACAACTTAAATACAGTCCAGCCCATAAAACTTGAAATCGTGTGATGGGTGTTCTTTTATACTACCTTTCCTTTCTTTCATATCCTCCCACCTGCTCTCTGATTGCTTTCTCTTTTCTTTTCTCTGGCAGTTGAAAGGTCAAAAGGCCAGCAGGTGTGGATCAGACGCACTTCCTCTCTAGGCGCCATCACTGTCCCCTACCTGACCGGCCAGTGGCCCCGTGACCCCTACCTGCTCTACCCATCGTGCATGAAAGACAAATCCACACAGGTAGGATCACTTCACAACTTGCTTTAAACGCCGAGGCTGTCTGCGTGTGTTAAGCTTTTCGGCTTGTGCCTTTGCTAACGTTGGCAATGAGTGTGATGGTGTGTGTGTGATGTTCTGCATTCAAACGGATCTTGTGCTTACAAAATGTGAAAACACACAAAGTGATTACAGGCATAATACGCTAGATAATAACTAAGATTTAGCTAGCTAGCATCTTTTTATAGATCGTAGAGGCACTGGAAATCTTTCTGGGAATATTATTTCCCTCAGATGTGTTAATCAATTACTAATGAAAGTAATTCTGTATGATTAACATTACACTTTAATTTCAATTAGCATTGACCGCATATTGAGTCATATTGAGAGCCATCACCATTGTAACTCATAAATTCTGAGCTAATGGAAAATTTCAACTCCTGAAGTGGCGAGTATCACAAGAGTGGGCCGATCATGTGGGATATTTTAATGCAGCTTGTTTTATTCGGGTCAAAATGAAAATTTTCACTGACGAAACAAAGAATTGTGCTTTTGCTTAGGCTCATGTTTCTGTAATTGACAATTAGCAACAGTATTAATGCTTTCTGTTGAATATGAACACAGATTAAGTTGCTTTCTTTAATGAAAGATGGAGGATGAAAACAATGACATTATGCTTTGAAAGCAAGTAGCTGTAAAGGAAGAAGCCTAATACAGGCTTTGGAAATTTTAAAAATCATGGCCCATCTACATAAGTAATGGCATTATTTCAGAACGTCTGCACACAGTGTGTTTTATGCTCATATTGTCAAAATGAAAGACAATGGTGGTAATTATACAAAAGCCATGTTTCGACATTTCATTGTGCCTGTGTTCACATGGAGCAGGCTTTAGACATGAGAATGTGGGTAAACTTTATTTGAACTACCTTAAATGAAGATCATGATCAGGCCTAATATCAGATCAGTGGCTTTAGCTTTAACCACATAATATCTGATCGCGCTGAATATCTGACTGACGGATTTGACCTCTATTTAGAGCTCTATCTAGATGGCTCATGGGAGTGTGTCTCTTAGCACGTGCATGATAGACAATGTAGAGGTGAAGACGTCCTAAATAGCGTAATGCTGATCCGCTGAACAAAGAGTCACATGATCCGGGTGTTTGTCCCAACATGACACATGGTAAAGGCTTTAATCGGTAGCATTCATGTTGATTCATCAGAGCGTAGCCAGATTTATATAATCAAATGTTTCTCTTGCGATCATCTCACACAAAATATCGCAAATGACATTGTTATATTTCCATGGTTACACAGGTAAAGCGTTCAGCACACTATGACCGCTCAAACTTTACGTAATTATGCAGTACAGATATAAGGCATCTGAGCAAAATACGAAACTCCAATGTGACTAGACGACGACTTTCCCAAAAACGTGGTTCAAGATCACCTGCCGCCAGGTGTGTCTCCGAGATACAGATCAACGCAATCTCATACCCCCACCTGCCACCTGACGCCTATGCGTAAAGCTGTAGGGTGAGATTTAGCACCTGCTGGAGCCGTGCTGATCCTGCAGGCAATGACCTTGTAACCCCCTGGCTGGCTCCTTCCTCTAACACACAAAGCTCTGATCATGGGACTGTGTGTGTGTGTGTGTGTGTGTGTGTGTGTGTGTGTGTGTGTGTGTGTGTGTGTGTGTGTGTGTGTGTGTG
>JAQQZX010000021.1:3045802-3057978 GCA_030068355.1 Notoglanidium maculatum | reverse complement strand
TTACTGGGACTGACTGGTACAGAGGCCACGCCTCCCTTACTGGGACTGACTGGTACAGAGGCCACGCCTCCCTTACTCGGGCTTACTGGTACATAGGCCAAACCTCCTTTGCTGGGACTGACCATCACAGAGGCCAGGCCTCCTTTACCAAATCTGAAAGGCATAGAGGCCACGACTCCTTTACTTAGGCTGACAGGTAAAAAGACCATGCCCGCTTTACTGGGAATGACCATCACAGAGGCCACAGCTCCTTTACTGTGACTGACCATTACAGAGGCAACGCTTCCTTTACAGGGACTGATTGGTACAGCGGCCACACCTGCTTCATTCATTCATGTCATTTGGCAGACGCCCTTATCCAGAGCGACTTACATATATTTCATTTATCAGTAGGGTATAAATGAAGGGCCCATCTCAAGACCCCAGCAGTGGTAGCCTGGCAGTGGTGAGATTTGATCTCACAACCATCCCTGAGCCACACCTCCTTTTCTGAGATGGACTGGTACAGAGGCCTCACTTCCTTCAGTAAAACTGACTGGCACAGTGACCACACTTCCTTCTTTGATCCTGAGAGCCATAGAGCCATCTTTTTCTCTCACCCACGCTAACCTTCTTTCATTCTGTTTATGTCTTCTCATCCTCTGTCTCTGGAAGGCGTTGGAGGTGCCTGATGGACGTCGTGCCCCATTCCCTCCTCAGCAGCGGAGCAGCAGTACGTGTGGTTTGGACTCCCAGACTCCGGCAGTACTCGGCCGCTCCAGCAGCTGCTCCAGTGCATCACCTTGTCCAGTAGGATCACATGATGGCAGCCCATACTCCAACGACGAGCTCCTCGATGACCGAGACAAAGGTCAGGGTCACATATACACACACAATAATCTGTTAGCACTTTGAATTGTCTTGATTCTTTGCAGAAATTTAGTTTCTATCCTGTGACCACTCTGTCTGTAGACAGCGGCAGCAGCTCTCCTCTCCCCAAGTTTGCTTCTTCACCCAAACCCAACAACAGCTACATGTTCAAACGGGAGCCTCCCGAAGGCTGCGAGAAGATCAAAGTGTTCGAAGAAACGACGTGAGTGTGGCCTCATTTCCCAACCTCGTGGTGTAAATAGTTCTGTCTGTCCTTAACTCATAAAAGCACAAATTAGTTTCTTAGTATCCGAGTTCTCCCTGTATAAAATGAACAAATTTGATAAATATGAATATTTGATAATGATAAAAATAATGAAATAGAAACTTGCAGATTTATGATACTGTCTGATTTCCTGTGAGGTATAAACCAGTTTGTTAAGTTTCCTTATTAGGTAGCTAACATAAATCTAATACATTATTCACTTGAAATCCCTACTTTAGTGAACAAAAGGAATGTTTTTACAAGTAGACTCTTCAATCAGTCCGTGCAACATGCAGTAACATGTACCATAATGCTATGTTAACATCAAATGGTAAAAAATTGTAGGACTTATACTCACCATCTGACTGGGGGAAAATCATTCACAGTGACCTCTGAATAGGAATTCCAAGTCTGATTCTGGGAGCCTTCTGACAGCCCAGATTTCTCCATTAATTACTTAAACATGCTGACATTCAAGAAAATAATGTCTTAAAATAGGAATTTAGCTTTATGTTTTAACTTGAATGAATTACTTATTAATCTCTGTTAAATATTAGGAGGAGACCTGTTCATTTTTAACAGGCTAATGTTAGATAAGAACTACCACCACAAAGTGACAACATGTGACTCTTTCAAGTCTGAACAGTGGGAAGTTTTCACATTCTCCTAACTCCTCCCTCATGACAGGAATGCTGCAGAAGAAAGTACTAAACAAAGTTTACCTCACAACACACACACAGGTTGGGAATAAAAAACAAGAAGACCTTTATGAGAACAATAATCAGGGGACATGGCCTGAGAGAATGTGAGCCACAAGAGTCACATAAAGGGGAAATTACAAATCATAAAAAATGTTCATTTTCTCACTTTCAGGTCGAGACAGTCCTCTGCCACCCCTCTCTTCTCCTGCCCCGACAAAAACAAGGTGAACTTCAACCCCACTGGCTCGGCTTTCTGCCCTGTCAGAATACCCGGCTCTCTGCTTCAGCACTCGGCCTCCCAAGCTGACGAAGAGGAGGAGGAGGGAGGACACCCCAGTGTTGTGACATCCTCTGCCATGTATGCCCTGCTGCACCCCACTCAGGTCTCTATCAGCACCAGCACAGACGATCCACCAGATTCAGAAGCCGCGTCTCCGTCCCAACAAGAGGCACCACACACAAACTCAGAACTGTGCAGTTAGCTTGAGTTGCCCAGAGCTGGTCTCTGTGGCACTTTGTGCCCTTCATAGGTTGACTAGGTGCCCCCTTTCCCCCTCTTTCTGGACTGAAACTCCACCGTCTGCATGTCATAGTGACACACAAGGCCTGAACACAAGAATAATGCTCCACTTCAATCCGTCGTCACACCCACCCCGTTTTCTTACGCACTGTTATTGACAGGGACTAAAAAGCTGAAAGGCTATAGTGTGCAAGTGTGCAGGCTGTTTTTGGAACAGCACCGCAGAAGCTGGTAAAAGATTATATATAGATATACTATTAATGTTAAAATAAAGAGTGTGAGGGTTTTATGGACCACAAATATGCAAATGTAGGTTCAATGTTGACCTTAGATGAAAGAAAGAAAAAAGAGTGAGCTGTCATTTTTTTCTACAGAAATCCCAAGAGGCCATCATTTTTTCACTCTGTCCCATTATCTCCTTGCATTAAGATTATCCTTTTTTATGAGCTTTATTCTGTAAGCCTAAACATTCAGTTTATTGTGTCTGTTTAATGAAACCACTTTCACATGAAAAAATAAGTCAATATCTCAAAAAAAGTAAGACATCTCAAGACAATTCTCAGCTAATAAGTAAAATGTTTCTTGTTCAAGGATCCCAGCAAGTACCAAGCAGGGAACAAACCACCAAGAAACTGTGCTAGCTAGCTAACTAGCTAACCATGTGACGTGCATTGGAGCCTAGGTAAACAGGTACAGATACGCACCATGCTAACCTGTCAGACATTGTTTTATGATTAAAAAAACAAAACAAAAAAAAAACCCCACGTTTTATGAAATATCCTGCTCGCTGACGTGTTCTCAGAAATGATTATGCCCTAAAAACCTGTCAGAAATCCTGTCAGATTATCTTCTATTACCTAGTTTGCTAGTGTTAGAAGTGAAAATTATGAACAATAATGATTATGACCTGGAATTCCTGTCAGAAATCCTTTCAGATTAGCTGATTTTGTGAGGTGGCAGGAACAATTGTAAACATTAATGTTTTTGACCTAAAAATCATTTCAGATATCCTGTCAGGTTAGTTGATATAAGCTAGCTGGTTAGCGTTAGCTGTGAAGATTATGAACACGTAAATATGCCTTAAAATTCTTGTCAGATTAGACCATGTTAGCTGACTAGCGTTAGCAGTGAATATGAAAATCATTTCTAAATATGATTTCCTGTCAGAAGTCAGGTTGGAGCATATTAACGAACTGGCTTTTGTAGGAAATGGAAATTATACACATTAATGATTATAAATCCTGTCAGAAATCCTCTCAGGTGAGTTCAGGCCTACAAAGAGGATTTTATTTATTTATTTTTTTACATGTTGTCTTGAGAAAAATAAGTCATAATGTCGAGAAAGTGATATGATAATCCACGGCCTCTTGGGATTTCTGGGTTTTTCTTCTTTATTCTCATCTTATTTATACAGTTTGACATTGAGCTCTGGTCACACATTTTGGATTCGCTTTATTGGTGTGATTCATTTTCTTACTGATATGGATCTAAAAGATTGCACAGCTTCACTTTCTGTTTGGTGAGTGAAATCCAAGCAAATAACTGCTTAAAATAAGTGGGATAACTCCTTTTGCAGCTACAACACAGTAGTGATTGCGTTTAGTGGAGAACGAACGTTACATTAAAAAGACTTCAAGAAGGGTTTAGTAGGGTCGGATGCATGTATCTGAAATTGATCATATATGTTGACGATTACAGTGTCATGTCTGTTTTCTTTTTTAACATCCACAGTATGAATAAGCTCTCTCTTTCTATATCTATATATATATCTATATCTATATAGATATATGGATATCTATATAAAAAAGATAAAAGCTTGTCGGAGTTGAGAACTGTTTATTGCTTTATGTATGTTGTAGAGAAAAAGTGTGATCTACTCTTTGGGATTATGTTTACAGTCTGTCCAGGTTTTGTTACTTTTAAGACATTAAATATGAAAATAGTTTAAAAAAAAAAAAAAGGTTTAAAAAAAAATGTACAAATGCATTTTAAAAAAAAATCGCTATAGTATTGCACAGTATCTGTTTATAGCCCAGCTTCAGGTGTGAATTTAAACTCAGGTAATTTGCACTCTAGTGTGTGTCCATTCTCAAACTCCTACCACCTCCTTCATACACGCACACACATACACACCTGAACACACACTACTCTCCACAGTTCACTTCGAATCAGCTTTTTAGTTCGTAAATATTACTCGTGACCTCCTGTGTCTCTTTTGAGTGTATGTTGAAAGCTGCCGATTCACTGAGGCCAAATCATTCATGATGAGTGATTGTGAAATTATTAGAGTGAAATTAATACTTTCAAATTGTTTTGTAAAACTAAATTGTCTGCTATGGATGCAACATCCATTTCAGCTGCCACAATTACTTTTTTTTATAAAGCCATGGCCCATAGAAAATGACTAGCTCATCAAAAATACTAGTTTGTTGCTAGTAATTATGACATTGTTTTAATGGTTATGGGCTCATCTCACATTTATGACATTTTTGTCAGATCTAGAGATACCTGCTTGTTCTGATTGGTTGGACGGTGGTGGTATTTCTCCTGAGGAACCACAGAGACTGAAGTTTATCTAGAAATTTTAATGACACCAGGGGAGATTTTTACTAAATTTTAAAGCACCGATTTTTTTAGAAGCGACCATTTTCCAACCCCTTATAGGCCTCTCTCTAGCTAGCTCATGAATAAAGCTAACCATGAAGTGATGTATGCACTATTACAGACAGAAATTAGTCAACCTGTCCAGAAAATACGGTACTAGAAAAAAACTGTCCCCCACAACAAGACACTATTCTGACACATCACTCAGTCAGTGAACTGAGACAGGATCTGCTAAACAGTACTGAGGGTTAAAGGCCTCATTGAGATCTCACATGATATTTACATGAAAACTCACAACCATCTGATTGCTAACACAAAGCCGTGAGTGTTACGTGGATCCCATCTCTGTTTTCACCTTCCACTCTGTAAGTCTTATTATTTTTAATGCAGGTGTGTATGGGTCTTTTTTTTTTTTTCTTTTTTTTTCTTTTCTTTTCTTTTTTTATTAATTCAGCCACATTTACAAAGGCACATTGTTGGGGAAACCTGAAGCCCTGGAAAGGTGATCATGTTTAAAATGATATCGCCATACCAACGTTTTAAGAAAAATCATGAAAAAGCAGAAAAAAATACAAATTCCAACTTGCTATTTTGAACTATCAAGATTTTGACCATCTCCTCATTATAAATTTGACTTGGGTTCAACCTGATTTCATTGAAATTCAAAACTTGATATGTGATTTTAAAAGACATAAACATAAAAATTTACACAAAACTAACACAAATCTGAGTCAACCGCCATCATTTCATACTACTGCATCAGCGACTGATTTAGTGCATATTTAGATTGCTATAAACAGTATATACTTTATTTTCTTCATACTGCACCTCATTATTGGATATCGGTAGGTTACTGAATGAATAGTACTGCTATTTCAGTGTCAAATCTGTGCAATAATAATCATAGACGTTATCTTTTGCTGTTTGCAAGGAAAAGGAATTGCTTTAAAGCCTTACATTTTAGGGGAATGACATTTCCACTCCAGTCCACAGTGTTGGATGATAGATTGAGCAGAGCACATTTCTGGCATCATTTCAATTTAGAGTGCAGAGGTTTGACATTTTCCTGACACATTTTTCATACGTCATAAACATGTTATATTGAAGAAACAACACAAATCTTGTATGTCAGGGGCGCCCAAGTCTAGTTCGGGTATTTTACCATCCTGGAGAGTTTACTTCCAACACACCTGGATTTAACATTGAGGTCATCCTTAATAGTAATCAAACACTCCAGGGATGTAGATTAACAGAACGAGGGTTGAGCACCCCGGCTGTATGTGAACATAAGACACAAATTGCTTTAAACCTTCCCGTTATCACATCTGTGATGTTTCCTATACATTTATCAGCAGGAGCTTGCAGTGCTTTGGCTCGGTTACTGTGAATGTGTCAACATCAGGCCAGTGTAAAGTTTCCACTGATATGCAGAGCATTGATTTCAGCTGAAATGTTCACACACAACTGCAGCACATTTATGGTTTTGGTTGGAACATTGAAGGTGTAATGAAGGAAGTGACTTTCAAGGGGAAATTGAAGAAATTGCTAGAAGAAGAAAAAATCTGCACTTGAATGCTCTGAACAGTCCGGTCCTTTGTTCAATCCTCCGCTTAAAGAAATCAATGTCAATATGCTTCAAGTATTGTAGTTTTTATTTTATTGTAGCCATGCAGTATCATATAGCTCCAGCTGCTGAGCTTGTTGTGTAATGTTTCTGCACACATCTGAGTTTCACATCTGGACCAATGGTACAGAAAAACCACGACATATTTTCTTCAGCCTGAACTGGCTGTTCTCTCTCATTTCTTCTTTTCCCTGTAAAATAGAGATCTTGTGTCTTATTTAAATAAACTTATTAGCAGAAATGATATATTGTCCTCCTGTGAATATTCTATAATCAGTATTTTCCTGTTGAAATAAATCTGTAATCCTTTAAGTGGATAGTTTTATATTTGGACTATTAAAAGAAACATTGACTCATAAATTAGGTGGTAACCATGAGTGTGAGTAATCTTGATTTTTGACCATGCCCCAAATAGGTATTAAGTATGGCATGTTGTATTATTTACGTACGGAATTAGACACTTAGGGGCATGCTTTTATTGGAAAATAATCAACAACAGGGTGATGGGAAGTGACCAGACCCAAAACAGAGTTACTGTCACTGTTACCCTCCCCTGAAAATGATCATTTTCCTATGACCGCACCTCATTATGCGTTTTCTCCTCTTATACCTTAGCAATTTGCCAACGATTACCATTTTTATTCATTAACAACAAAACTGGGTTTCTGTGGCAATGGTTTAATAATGAATGTGATTCCATAATATTGGAATCTACACTGTCACATACAACATGACAATGAATGTGAATCTGAAATAAATTTGGAAATGTTATCAGTGTGTGGGTTTGAATTTCTAATCAAACAGTGGTCAGTCAGGTCCTATCGGGTTCTCCTTTAGCAGATTTTTAAAAAAAAGAAATAAAAAAAATGGATATCCGTAAACCCACACTAAGCGTATCAGTGAAAAATCATAGTCAGAGCTTGTTAAAAGCTGGACTTTGAAAATTTGGTGAATGGGTTTGCAAGGAGAAAAGCAAGAAAGAAGCCACTCATTAAGGGGAAACTGCATAGCAATATAGCAATGAGCCTAGTCAAACGCTCATGATAGGTGATAATCTATGCACTTATTTTTTGGATTGTGGAATGGTCAGGGCTCCATGCATTGGATCATGCATGGCAGGGTGAAGTGGGTTGCCCATTGTAGGTTCCTCTACAGACCTTTACAAGTGTGTGAAGGTCTAGAAGTGTGTGAAGGTCTGGAGAGGTTTGTTGAGGCTTGTAGAGGTCTGGAGAGGTTTCAAAAGTTTGCAGTTTGAGATCTATAGAGGTTTGTCAGAACTCTACAAACCTTTGCAGACATCTACAGACATTTATAAACCTCAACAAACCCCTAGAGTCCTCTACAAACCTCTACAAAGCTAGAGATTTGTAGTGGTCTGTACAGGTTTATAGAGGATAGTTGAGGTTTTTATAGGTCTCTAAATGTTTGTAGAGGTCTAACAAACCTCTACAGACCTTTACAAACCCATAAAATGTCTACAGACCTCTACAGAGGTTTCTAAAGGTTCATACATTTACATTTATGTCATTTGGCAGACGCCTTTATCCAGAGCGACTTACATACATCTTATTTTATACAAGGGAGCAGTGAAGGTTAAAGGCCTTGCTCAAGGGCCCAACAGTGGCAGCTTCGCGGTGCTGGGATTTGAATTCACAACCTTCCAATCACTAGTCCATTGTCTTAACCACTCTCGATAGCCTCTAGATGCTTGTAGATGTTTGTCAGGTCTGGAAAGCTTTGTAGAGGTTTATAGAAGTCTGTAGAGGTTTGTCAGACCTCTGCACACCTCTACAGACCCTAAGAAACCTCTAGAGGCCACAAACCTCAACAAACCTCTACAGACCTCAACAAATATTTACAGACATCTACAAAGCTAGAAGATTGTAGTGATCTGTTCAGGTTTATAAAGATTTGTTGAGCTTTGAAGACATCTGTAAAGGTTTGTAGAGGTCTTACAAACCTCTGTAAACCTATAAAAAAACGATTTCTACAGAGCTCTTCAAGACCTTTTTGTAGGTATGTAGGTTATAGGTTTTGTAGGTTTGTAGAGCTTTGAAGAGGTTTGCAAAGGCTGGTCAGACCTCTACAAACCTTTACAGACCTCTTCAAAGCTCTACAAACATCTACCAAGCTCTACAGTCATGTCTAGAGGTTTGTAGATTTGTGTGGAAGTCTGTAGAGGTTTGTAGAGGTCTTTAAAACTTTGTGTTAAGCCTCATCAAACCTCTACAGATCTTAACAAACATCGATAGACCTCTACAAATCTAAAGGTTTGTAGTGGTTTACTGGTTTGTATAGGTTTGTAGAGGTCTTTAATGGTTTGTAGAGGTCTGACAAATCTCTACACACCTTTACAAATCTCTGCAAACCTCAACAAACCTCTACAGACCTCAACAGATGTCTACAGACCATCTAGAAAGGTTTGTGGAGTTTGTAGAGGTCTGTAGAGGTCTGTAAAGATTTGTAGAGGATTTACTCATCTGTCCCAGCTCCAATCTCCATGCAAGGGTAGTGCTCCTGATTTAGTGTATTAGCATGGTTCATGCAGCAGAGGGCTCTACCCTGAAACAAGATATGCAGCATCAGTTCAAACTGCTGTTACTGGGAGATGGTTAATTAAGAGGTGTTGCACACTATACATCAATCTTGAACTGTTTGAGCAGATAGTGTTGAGCCGAATTGTTTACAATGCAATTTTCAGTTTGGCTGTTGAAAGGGGTAGAATTGCAACTGATACCAGGCTTTAGTGCTACAGCTGTTTGGAAAATTACAGATGACAAAATGAAGTTACTATCACATATAAAGTAGTAGAATATTCCTTCCAGAAATACATATGAACTTCATTCTCATTTCCATTGCCATTAGTGAGAAATATATCTGAATCTTGTAATCAGATATATTTCTCAGACATAACTCAACTCTGCATAACACTGCAATTTTCACTCTATGCAAAATGCTTTCAGCTGGCAAAGCAAGAAAAATGACAGGTAATGGCCTTGATATGATAAATAATACTAAATAAAGATCTAGACAGCAGTGTGATGTCAGCAACGAGATGACCTGATATTGCGAACACTGTGATCTACTGTAACAATATTTTACCTATAATTTTAGCCTACAGACTTCATTTGAGCATTCTCATCTTACTACTGATCATTTAATTTATTTGATGAATATTTTATACTCATAAGCGATGCAAAGTCTGAGCTTACCAAGATCATGTCATCTCTTAGATGCAAAGTGTTTTCATCCAGCAAGCAGTAGAAACAATAGCAGAATGAGTTATTTTGGGAGACAGCTGCCTCGACAAAAACAAACCCTGCTCACTTTTGCCTGACAGTTGCCAAAAAACTAAAGAAAGAAAGTGATGTCTCAATGAACTTCAGTATAAGCTACAGCTAATCAGCGTTTTGTGCCTTGAGGATGGTGCAACAAAAGAGGGGGTTGTCAGTGAGCATTAATAGCTCATTTGCATGTGGATCTATTATGAAACAATGAGCTATATTGGGATATGATCTGGGAGCATGCGATTTCATTCAAAGGAGACGTGTATTTCCTCTCCGGAGATTATACAATTCATATTTCAATATCCGTGATTGGATGATTGATTGAAAGTTGAATTAATGCACCATGGTATGATGCAATATGATTCAAAGAGACCATGCCTCTTTTCTTCCTTCACAAGAACTGACACAGTGACCGCATCTATTTTACTAGTACTGACAGAGAACATGCCTGCTTTTCTAGACCTCACACAGGGATAACGCCTCCTTCTCTAGAACTGAGGGAGATAATGCCTCCTTTACTAGAACTGACACAGAGTCCACGTCTCCTTTACTAGAACTGTCAGAGAGACCACGCCTCCTTTTCTAGAACTGACAGAGACAGCACATCTCCTTTACTAGAACTAACACAGAGTCCACGTCTCCTTTACTAGAACTGACACAGAGTCCACGTCTCCTTTACTAGAACTGACACAGAGTCCACGTCTCCTTTTCTAGAACTGACAGAGAGACCATGTCTCCTTTACTAAAACTGACACAGAGTCCACGTCTCCTTTACTAGAACTGACAGAGAGAGCACATCTCCTTCACTAGAACTGACACAGAGTCCACGTCTCCTTTACTAGAACTGACAGAGAGACCATGCCTCCTTTTCTAGAACTGACAGAGACAGCACATCTCCTTCACTAGAACTGACACAGAGACCTCACCTCCTTTACTAGACCTGACAGAAACTGTGCCACTACAACACATGAACTGACAGACACAAAGGCCACTCCCACTTTACAAAAACTGACACAGGGGCCATGCCTCCATTTTCTTTTGATGACTTGAAGCTGGCTGGTTAACCTAGTCATGCTTAGCAGATGTTAGATAGCTTCCTGTTCATTTGTTTGTCCATGCTAAACATGATGGCAAAAAAATACGCTTATGAACTGACATCACATTGTGAGAGAGAAAGGGAGAAATTCCTGAAAGCATTATTTTCAAAAGGGTTAATATTACTAAAAATTACTTTCAGCTCTTAGCTGGACCTAGAGAAGAATCCACAATGTCCTTAAACAGGCCCTCACTTTAAATCACTTTGAATAAGAGTATTTAATAAGAATATTTATAAATGAACTACAGGTGATTAAACCGCATGTTCCTGCTACCAAGTAGATACAATAGACCAATTCTTGAATCCTAGAAATCACCCTGCTGATGAATGCGAGTAACAAAGCCACACACATCTCATAACATGCATGGAGCAAGCAGATGACTCGATTATGGCCTGTGTAGCGGAGGGAAATGATCACTGTTTCCTGGCTAATATAATTACCTCTGTCTCAGGATCCAGAAAAACAGGCCTTCTGATCAATGCCCCTGATGCACTGATATCAATTGAATCATATTCTGGATATATTGTATCTCTTACATTTCACGTGTAATTCAGAGATCATTTTCAGAGCCTATTTTGTGCTCGCACAATGTCCTGTCTAAACGTGCATTTTCCCCCCATATGAAGATTGTTTGCAATTTTCATTCTATATTAGGCTATGCAAAACACACACATAATTGAATCAGTGCTGATGGATTATGAGGTACTATGTTTATTTGTCTTAGCCTATAGATCTAGGTTTAATCTCAGTTAATGCACAAATGGCTTAAAGGACACAAGGTAAGATCAGCATAGCTTTTCTACGATTTTCCATTAATACTAGTACAGTTGAGTGAGAAACAGAAAAGGATGAATAAATGAAGGCTGGGAAAAAGAAGAAGAAAACGACTGAGTTGTGGCAGGAAAGCAGTCTAGTGTGCATTCAGTGCTTGGTATTAATGGTATTAAAGTTCCACCAGGGTGGAATGCGGTGGAATTCATCTCCACGGTGATGCGGTGGTTAGCACTGTCGCCTCACAGCAAGAAGGTCCTGGGTTCGATCCCTGGGTCACCCAGGGTGCCTTTAGAATGTGTGGAGTTTGCATGTTCTCCCCGTGCATGCGTGGGTTTCCTCCAGGTGCTCGGGTTTCCTCCCACAGTCTAAAGACATGCAGATTAGGTCAACTGGCTACTCTAACTTGCCCATAGGTGTGAATGTGAGCGTGTGTGGCTGTTTGTCTGTGTTGGCCC
>JAQQZX010000021.1:3015419-3032336 GCA_030068355.1 Notoglanidium maculatum | reverse complement strand
GGTAATCCTTCAACGGATACAATTAAACCCCCTGACCATCATCTGCTGTATGTTGTATTCTTTTTTGATTGTAAACTCACCTCACATTCAGGTCATGGTAGGTCCAGAGCCTATTCTCAGGGAAATAGATTAAAACCAGGTACGGTTAAAAAGTAATGGCATGCGCTATTACTACTTTGTGTTATCCAGCTGTTTTTATGTGAGTTCTGAAGATGTGCGTATGAAAACCCAGAAGAAATTGGAGCAATGTTTAAATAATTATTATATAGTTATTTTATTTCTTTATTTAATAATAGCAATTTAATAATAAGTTAATAATAGAAATTTGAATAGAATAATTTGCAATGCTTTTCTCATCGCTAATGTTCTGTGATATTCATCCTACTTCTAGTAGTCAGAAAGTTTTTTTGTAGTTATGTTAAGCTGTAACTGGAAGCCAAACATGAGAAAAAAAATCAGTTGGTTAACAATCTTGGTAAAGTAATACTCACAAAAACCTAAATGATTAATTCTTTAGCAGTGATTGATAAATGATTCATTCTTTAGTGTTAGCATTAATGTTAGTTAGTGTAATACTATAGTACGATAGTTTGTTATGCTTTCGATGACTTCAGTGGGTAGTTGGCTGAAACAAATACTCTTACTTTTGCAAACTTTGTTTTTGCTAAGAACGATGGAATCCTAGCTTATGAGGCTCGGCTAACTTCGGAACAGAAGGACGGCACCAGCAGGCTGGGTTTGGGTTCTGTGTGCTTGTCAGAGTGTGATTTCTGCTTCCTGTGAACAATTCCCTTCTCTCTCTCTCTCTCTCTCTCTCTCTCACTCTCTCTCACACACACACACACACACACACACACACACATGTTCTGTCACATGAACCAGTTTTTTACAAGTGCTTGTGGGTATGAACTACTAGTTCATTTTCTACACAAGCATTGCCTGTGATCATTCACACACATGCACACACACACACACACACACACACACACACACACACAGACCGCGAGAGCCGAGTGATGGAGAACGGCAGGCATGAGCACTCAGCAGGTGTGTTTCGGTCGTCTCTCAGATGGGCTGAGTCATGGAAAATGGCAAGAATAATGCAGTGTTGGTATACACACACACATCTGACCATGCACTCAGCGTATTAGCTGTTTTTGTATAGGTGTTACTGGAGAATGTAATTTAGTTGCAGCATGTTCCACTGGTTAAGCATGAGGAAGTGTGTGTTTTCAGCTGTAATTGCCATGATGAATTGCACCCTTGATGCCTGTAGAAACTCGGTGCAGATTTGGTTTATCATGCGCGCACACACACACACACACACACACACACACACACACACGGCCTGTTGTGTTGGAGGTGTCTCTGTGCTATCAGCCTGTATGAGTACTGACAGTATAGCTTGTACATGTTCCTGTGTGTTAATAGTGGCGTGACAGTGAAGAGCCCGAGTGAGCAAGCAGAATGATGAACACACACACACACACACACACACATACAGAGTGGAGAGAGAGAGAAAGAGACCAGTGAAGATGGATGGAGCTAGAGGTTCTTCCCTGCTGTAACACCATGTACACTAAAAAGAGAAAGAGAGAGAACTGGAGCAAGCATTTGGAGAAAAACAAAAAGATATATAATGCAAGAGGAGAATGTTTTTTAACATTCAAAAAGATAGAGATAAAGCTTATGAAGTAAAACTAATTTATCTTCTCTGCAAACACAATCGGGGTTGCAAGTCTTGTGGTTACATGGTACGGTAACGCAGGTATATTCAAAGCACAGAAAGTCATTAAGCTGTAAATTCTGAAGGTTACAGAGGATATAGAGACGTTTAGTGTTTTAAAAATACCTACATTACCATACTGTGCTACCATGTATCTTGCTTACGGTTACACTTGAATACAAACTCAATAAGAGCCAAGATTCTCTGTTCACAATGTGGTTTGTACCACCGAAGCAGTGGCTGCATGAGCCGTACAGCGTCTCATACTCTGACACCGCCGCTCAAGGGTGTAACAATAAAACAAGGTGAAATTAAATTGCATATTATCCATGTTTCTACTGAAATAAGAAATTACAGCCCACAAAATAACAACCTAGTCAGTAATCATGGTCGAGTCCTTATGCGTTCATGTCACACGCAAAAACACAATATGTATGTGCAGGTTGATGCTGTGACATTTTTTAAAAATCATCATAAATTTTCCCACCCACATGTAAACATCGTTAAAATTTGGTGTGGACGGATGGGAGGCCAAAATGCAGAGAAAAATTACAATTAATATTCAGATAATTAGTGAGTACAGAAAATAGTCCGTCTGCGCAGGAAACAAGGTTCAGGTGTTCGCAAAACTAGCCTTTCATGAAGACATTATAATGATGTTCTACATGTATTTTAGCTTTTTAGCCCATTTTCTTAGGAAATTAGGAAGGCGATAAAACCTCTAAGTGGTTTCGCGGGCTGATTCTCCTCATCTTTCAGTTTGAGTAGGTCTTTGCGTGAGTCCTGGTTTGTCTCTGGACACGTGACAACTACAAGCACATGGTGTGACAAAACCCAAACCAAAACAAGTGCGTTGTAGTGAGAGAGTGAGTGAGCAGAAAAAGCAGACAGCATAAAAATGAGCATCAGATCCCCTTGCATGCTTAATGTTCCCTTGTGTTGTAGGTTTCTATAAAAGGTAACTTTATAGGTGGGTAACTATCAATAAAATCTCACTTTCTAAAGCATATTAGCTTCATGTAAAATCATCCATTCAGTGAAATCATAAACCAAAATAAGTTGCTGGGAAGTCGTTCATGAAACATAATATCAACCAATTCTCTTCCGGTGAAGTCTTCATTTACCTCACATTATATTCTACTGAAAGGTTGTTCAGGAGTTCATTAACGTCCACTGAAGTCACCATTTGTATTACATTAAAAAAGGTCTTGTAGCACGGGCTACAGAGGAAGTGATTATATATAAACGCATCAAGATGTTGGAATTATAATGAGTTATCTGACATGTTGTGTTTAATTGATATTAACTTTTTGCTCTTTTTTAAAGCACTCATTTTGTATAAAATGTGTCATATATATATTTAGTGGCATGTACACAACATTAGCTATTAAAGAAGCTACATACACATTCACCAGAGGCACCAGTGATATCTTCTACTTCCTTCCATGCTTTATTTTTCTTTATAGCGTATCTATAGACATTTACTGAGAGGCCATATGTGATAGGAGGTGATAATGTAAACCATGACTATGAGTTTTTTAAGCGTTAAAAAGTAAATGGGAACTAATTAAATAATTGGTCCGAGGAATCATTTTAGTCATTTGTTTGGATTTGTTATACTGCATTATTGCTAATGTGTATAGAATTGTATAGTTTTGACGCTTGTCATTATCGCTGCAACTATGAGAAAATGGTCGCCTGTCACTTGCTAGTGTGAACGCAGGGTAACTGCTGTGATTTGAACTCACAACCTTCTGATTAGAAGCCATTTGAAGTGGAGTTGCCTCTCTTTTTGCTCTCTTCTTTCTCAGCAGCCCAAGTCCAGGTACCTACAGGCCACGTGCCATGATGCTCAGTGGTTCAGTGGATGTGCCCAGCCCTGGGGGCATGAGTGTGACATCGGGCCGCAACGTGATACGCAGCTCGAGCATCAGTGGCACCATGTACAGCCTGGAGAAGAGCCCGAGCAACACCGGGCCTGACACTGGAGGGAACAAAAAACGCCGCTCCAGCCTCGGGGCCAAGATGGTGGCCATCGTGGGGCTTTCACAGTGGAGCAAGAGCACACAGCAGCTCAACCAGCAAGGTCAGTTTGCATGCTCCATCTCATGTGGCTGGAGATTTATGACTGAGGAAAATCTCGCATTGTGTTGATCAGGCATTGTAACAGTTCAGATTTGTCCTTGACTTATTCTTTTGGCTAACTAGCTAAGTTTCTCTCTGTGGTGTTTAGCTAGCATAACTATCAATCACAAGTAGTTGTATTTACTAGTAAACTCAGTCAGGGTCCCTTTTGGTTAAATTCACTTTTTAGTTATGGTTTTTGGTTTTGCTATTTTATGACGTCTTAAAATATATGATTATGATTAGGCAATTATTAGCATTTCTAACGGGGAGTAGAAATGATTACACACAGACCCAGATGTAAGTTATAGAGCTCCCCAACATTGTTGCCCATCATCATCATCGTTGCTTTTCTTTTGCTTCTGAATTCCACACTTTTTTGCCGTGTCTTTGGTTTGTTAGCACCTGTCTGCACCTGTCCTCTCACAGGTTTACAGGTCAGTCTGACAACACACTCTTCATCGTCCTCTGTCTCATTATCTTCTCCTTTCACCCTCTTCATCTCCTCGTGACAGCCTCTTCTACCTCTCATAAAACACTTTCCATTTCTTCTTCTTCTATCCTTGGGCCTCTTCAATAGTTGTACTCAGATGAGCTTCTTTCTAGAGGTGGATTTCAGAAGCTTCAGTTGGTGCTTATAGTGGGGTTTGAGGGGGGGGGAGTGTAACTTTTTTGTAATTTATGTAATGTTGACATATACAGCATAGCATCTGTATATTCATACTTTGACCATATCCAGTTTTAGAATCTGTAAACAATTTTTAGAAACTTTAAATAAAATAAAAATATTAAAAAAAAAAATATATATATATATATATATAGAAACTTGCTGCATAATTAAAAAAAAAAATACATGAATGTATGTATGAAAACTTATGCAGTAAAAAAGTATACATCTTCTGCCTTCAAGTATGAAATATTATCAGCATTTGATTACCATTTGAAGAGTGAAATTAGTTCTTTCGTCTCAAGTGTGTATACTGCGTACGGCTCATGAGTCAGGTTCTGGGATAAGCCAACCTTCTGCCCAGCCCCAGTGAGTCACGCTGAGTGTGTGTGTTGTCCAGCTTGGCAGTGAATCAGTGCTAACCTTGGCTTCTCCTTGGTTTAATTTTACACCAAAGAACCAGTGCAGTGAACATCTTTTCTGGAGGAAGTTGTTGTTCTGATCTTTGCTCTTTCTAGTTTTTTATGCTCCCTGATGGCAATTTCAGTGCGCCACTATATGTTTGTTATGCGTGGGCTAATTACGCAGAGCAGGTAAACCACACATGGTGTAACTGTCACAGGGCCAACAGTGGCATGCTTCGAGCCAACACTGTCAACCGTGACCCAGCAGGGGATAGGAGAGAGAGAGAGAGAGAGAGAGAGAGAGAGAGACCAAGACCGGTGTGACTTGCAAGAATGTGCATTTGAAAAATTACCTCATTTAGTCATCTATTGGAATAATATGAACGGAGTGCATGAGAATGTGCTCAATTTTGACTTTCACAATATGAAAAATAATTAACACATTTTCCCTATTTTGTTCTCCACATTTTTCCTATTATACTAATATATTTCCATTTAAGTATCTATAAAAGTATAATTTCAACTTTCTGTGGTTGGTAAATTCCTTATCCATGTGTATTACACACTTTTAGTTTTAAAGTAACCTTAAAACCCACACTTCATTATTAATGAAACTCTTATGGAACAAAAATACTGAAAAAGTGTCTCTGACTGGATATGCGGCAAAATATAGAACCTGAAAATGAACATTTTTGCAGTTTTGGGGATTGATATTACGATAGATAGCAAAAATATTATGGTTTGTTTTCCACTTTAACAATAAATCTGTAAACCTGTGAACGCCAACATGAAAAATAATAATACTTATTGCACAACTTCATGACATGATGAGGTGATGAGAAAAAAAGCCAGTGTTACCTGAACATTTTAAACAAACAAACAAACAAATGCATCATATATTTCTAGCATTAGTGCAAACATTACTTTTGCACCTCAAAATCCATTTACCCATTCCACCATTTTAAACTTTCAGTGGAACCAAATCCCAACACAATCGTGTTTTTCTATATACAGTAAAGGTCACTGCACAGTATGTTAAATAGTAGCAGTGAAGCACATAATAAGTGAAAGGCCGTGAGTTCAAACAACCATAAAGGGAGGTAATGGGCCTTGTTTTTATGCTGAGCCCATGCGCAAAGCTCTTAACCCTCTGTGCTTGGATTGGATTCTCACATTTCCCAAAGGAACGAATTTGAAATAGTAAATATGTGGCTCTGCAGCACAGAGCAGGGCATGGCGTCATGGGAGAGGGCGAAATGAACACAGAGGTGTTTTTGTATAGTAAATTGTAAGCAGTCTTTCTTTATAAGAAAGTGTCGCATGTATCTGCACCTGGTGTATCATAATTCAAAACAAATGACTAACAACTCCACCATTCCTTGTGTGCTGCCTATCAATGGGATACGGATACATGTAGAGCACTCCTGTGTCATTTTAATACAATATAAACCATTATTAAAGGTATTCAATATTTCTGAATTTAAGGGATGAATTAAAGATACCATGGGGAGCACTGTATTAACACATTGAGTAGTGTTCAGTTTTGCACTCCTGCATCCTTAGAAGAAACCATTATTTCAGAGAGTAGATATTTCTTCATTTAATGGATAAAGAAAATGGAACATTAAATTGAGTATGGAGTAATCTTTTAGAGTTTTGCCTTGACATATATGTTTATTTATTTGTTTGTTTGTTTATTCATTGGTTTATTATTTGTTTCTTTGTTGTTCAGGCATGGGGTTGTTTGTTTGGAGATTAGCTTTGTCAGATGTTTGTTTATTTGTGTGTTTGTTTGCTTGTTTCGGCATGGGGTAATATTTTTAGAGCTTTGCCTTGACTCTCCATTTATTTATTTATATATTTATTTAGGTCATTTGTTTAAAGTTTTGGCTTGTCATCCCTTTATCTGTTTGTTTGTTTGCTCGTTTTGTTCATTCATTTGTTCATTTATTCATTCCTTTTACCTTTATAATTAAGGCACAATCTTGCTCAACAATCCATGTCTTTATTAAGTTACGACTTCATTTTTTATGATCTTTGTTTTTTGACATTTTTCGTCACGTTAAAATTTTGGCATGCCAGCTCTTTCTGTCTCTCTCTTGGTATCACTCTTTCTGGGATCTAAATTGGTTTGTCTCAGTGATCTGTGTTTTTGCTCTGTGTCTGCACGAGGCTGGTTGACCTTTTCAGAGTCTCTCAAGCGCTGCCCGAAGGTTATAGGAGCCCAAGGGATAACTGGCCTATGTGTGATTAGCCTGTCTGGGGCAACAGAGCCTTAGCCTGGTTTCTGTCTACCATTACAGAGCTCCACATTTCACTTTGTCATGCATCCATTTGGGCTATGTGTAAACTGGAATTTGCAAAACTGCACCCTTTTTCGATTTAAGACTGCTTTTAAAAACTTTTTTTATAAAAGTGCATCATGACATCAAGCACTTTTTATCTCCTGATCAGGTCACAGCTTGGAGGAGGGCAGCATATCAGTAGGACAAAGAACAGATTAGAATTGGGTGACTATAAGGAACATAATGACATGTTCAGTCTGAGATTTTTAAATATTTATATAGATATAGATAACAAGTTTGTTAATTTTGGGACATGCATTAATATTTGATGTCATGGACTAGTCAGGCTTCCCTGTGCAGCATTCAATGGTCCAGCTACAGGCGTCTAATGGAGATGTCCCCCACTGCAGAAAAAAAGTCCAGGGGGTGGGGCCAGATGTGATCCAACTCTTCCTGTAAGCCTAAACCCACATGATGCTGTACAATACAAAACCACACATTGAACACACTTATCCAGCCTAATAAATACAGAGTTGTCTCCATCCCTGGACTTTTGGTTAGACTCTGCCTAGGTAAGAGGAGCTGGATCAGGTCTGACTCCACCCCATGCATTTTTTTGTCCTGCAGCAAGGGCTACTTGGTCTAATCTCAAACCTGAGAGAAAGTCTTAACAAAAAAAAGCTGTTCTTATGATGTTTACGTTACAACCCTGGAGCAATACAACAAATCTGCTTACTTTACATATTCCTGGGGGTTTTGTGTTTTTTTTTTCTCAGTACAGACAGAATTACTGTTTGTGAGAATCGCACATACACTACGGATGCAGTGGCGAGAGAAGATTAGGTTGGAAAATGCTGGAGTATTCCTTTAAAATGTGTATTAAGGCAAGAATGAATGAACTAGATTGGGTATTCACAAACTAACCCATTGTAGCACATGTTTTTAATCCAGTCTTCTATAATGAGTGCCTTAAGAGACAAGCAGGCATTAATGTTTAGTGGTATATAAGGAAGCACACTACATCTGCATGGCACCCGCCTCTGTCTCCATGGCGACGGCAAGACCGGTCCCAACGAACATGCCTGTCAAAAAGATCTGTCAATATCCTCATCCGGCTAACGAAGGGTGCCTGCTAAATTTAGACACTGAGAAAGAGGCGATGATGATGAGACCAGGCTGCTCCAAAATGTTATACACACACACAGAGTGCTATTCGTCGGGCTCAGTGCTCATGCAGTTATATGCTGATAAATATCTATTACAGTCATAAACAACGTCTAACCTTTTATCACAGTTCCTGATATCATCATGATAATCTCACCTGATGTTACACTTCTTTCAGATTTATAAAATAGCATGATCACTTGATAGATTGAACCACAAGAAAGCCTTTAAAAACAGAGTATCAAAGAACAAGCTGAATAGAATTACCTAGCTAATTAACTCTAGTGAGTAAATTGTTAGGTTGAAGTAATCTGAAGTATCTAAATTTAACCAAGTGAGCAAATGTCATGTTAATCAAAACAATAATGAAAATGTGAAGCATTTATGTTGTGCTGATTTAAGTCACATTTTAAGCAGGATTGCTTCATGTTCTTAAACTCTGAATAAAATAAAATTAAACTGTGGTTTTCTCAGAATATGTGCTAAATTATCTTATGTTAGCCAGGTAGCAGTCAAAATTATTAACACTTAAGAAATCCTGTCAGGTTAGTATGCTTGTTGGATGGCTAGAATTAGCATTGAGATTGTTAGCCATTTTAAATATAACCTAAAATCCTCTCAGAAATCCTGTCAGTTTAGCACATATTAAAGTTAGTTAACGTTTTCTAAATATGACTCAGAATTCCTGTCACATTAGCATATGTTAGCTTTGAGCTTGGTAACAGTTAGCGATATAACATAAAATCCTCTCAGAAATCCTGTCAGATTAGCACATGTTAGTGTTAGCATTGAGATTATTGACTTTTATGAGTAGGAGTGAAAAATTCTCTCAGGAATCCTGTCAAGTTAGCATATTTTAGCAAGCTGACTAGTATTAGCCTTGTGATTGATAACTGTGTGGATATAACCTAAAGATTCTCTCAGAAATCTTGTCAGATTAGTGCATGTTAGTATTAGCCTTGAGATTGTTAACTGTATGAACATGCTTAATCTAAAATCCTCTCAGACGTCTTGTAATGTTAGCATTGTGATTGTAAACTTTTATGTATACGACCTTAAAATTCCTTCAGAAATCCTGGCAAGTTAGAACATGTTAGCTAGCCCAGTAGTATTAGCCTTGAGATTATTAACTGTTATGACTTAAAATCCTCTCAGAAATTCTGTCAGGTTAGCGCATATTAGCATTAGCATCAAGATTATTAACTCTTATGAATATGACCTAAAAATCCTCTTAAAAATCATGTTAGGTTACTGCATGTTTATCTGGTAATCATTAGCCTTGTGATAAACAACATTTTTAAATATGACCTAAAAACTGGCTCAGAAATTTGCTGTGTGCTTTTTTTATATGGCCTTTCTCTAAATGAGACCTCAGTGGGTTTATTAAATATGTGCTCATATTTTAAGTAGAATATTTGCACAGTAATTTCATGGTCTATCTGTTTTTATAGTATTATCTCCATTAGTCCCACACCTTCAGCAGTCTCACACCTACTGTAAGTGCAAATAGAAAAAACAAACAAACCTTGAATCAGTTTTTTTTTCCTATTAAGTGGATATAAAGTATCCTAGAGCTGATAAAATACCTGTTTTTCAAATGTTGGCTATACTATGACTTAAAATGTAAAAATAAGAATAATGCTGGATGAAAAAATGACCTTTAAGTAAGTCACAATACGACAGGTGGGAATACATTACTGCAAGAACTCCATGGTGCTGTTGAATTCTCAAATTTGATTGGTCAGAAGGTGTTGATTGATTCTCTATAACAGTGACAGTAATCTATGACAGTACTCTATGACAGTAGTTCCAGCTGTAAGTCTTAAATGAATAAAATGTAATCCCTGGCAATTTACTATAGTATAAAAGGAATAAAACACATTGAGTCTTGATGTTATTGGAAAATAATATCTACCACTTCGAGGTGGTAGAAGCAACTCGACTTCGAATTGGGCCACAACATACCACCACGTTGTTGATTATTTTCCTGTAGCAGCATTTGATTGGTTATTTATTCACCATAACTACTGTAAAGCCTTTTTTAAAAGTCCCTCTATTCCCTGTTTTTAACCACAGCCTCCTGCTTGGATTCACTTGTGGCAGTCAAGGTGTAAAATTACACGGGCAGACGACACTTCGATCGATTTATCGAACCAAAGGTCAAAGCAGGTGTCGACAAGCATTCCACATCACACGGCAGGCAGCTGTTAGGTTACTGCAGAGTCCGAACATCTCCATCCACTGCCAACTAATGCAAAATTTTCTTTTACAGAGACAAAAACACTTTGTGAGAAAAATCCTCATAAGAAAAGGAAATCTACTTTCCGGAGGAAAAAAAACATTGGACTAAATTAATGCTATTATTTGCCCCTCAGGAGATTCCTTAAAGGGTATAAGTAGAATGGTACAAACTTTCAGAAAAGATTTTTTAGAAAGCTAGCAGCAGGACAGTGATAGTTCAACGGTTAAGACATTGGCCTGTTAATCAGAAGGTTGTGAGTTCAAATCCCTTTGAGCAAGGCTCTTATGCTCAGTTGTATAAATGACATACAGTATATAAGTTGCTTTGGATAAGGGTACCTACCCAATGACAGAAATGTAAATTAACCGTTCAGTAATTGATTTTATTTCTGGATTTATATGTTCTGAAGCGTGACATAAACATACCTCAAACTATTAACCTACAATCATGAAAAAAACAGAATTTTCCTGATGTTATAATCGCTGTTATAATTTTTGTGCTGTCAGTGTAGTGTAAATTAATTTTATTTGTGCAATTGTTTTTCGCCAGTAATTTTTTTAACCTAATGTCCACACGAGGCCATTTTAATGCCACTCATCAGTGAATTCGTAGAAATGATTTGTATTTGTGTACTATAAAAAATACTTAATAATATACAAAAGCTGCACACATAAAACTTGCTTACATTTAAACATAAATTTCACATTCATACAATTATCTGTGGATTTGTAAAAATAATCTACATAATTTAGGACCAATTACAAGTACACAACTATGTGATATTACAAATTAAAAAAACCTGAATTTATAGATTTTATAACTGCCCACAAATTGCTCTTCTGTTTCCATCAAACATTAGTGATTTTTACCCTTTGTATTGGACCTTTAAAACCTTTTCATTCACTTTACAAGCTTTGGTTTGTCTAATCACTGCTGCTGTGTTAATTGCAGTAGTCATCTTGTATTGAGTCTTGTATGAGTGGAAGAAATATGATCCATTTTTGTTTACATGGATTCTGCTGAAAAATATGTCCGTATGATTCTCCAATTTTTTACCTCTCATTGCTCTTTTCGATAGAGAGCTTAATCCACCATACCACCCTAAATAACTGCTGAGTGTGTCTGTACTCGAGGAGCTGCGTCAAGAGTGACGTGATTCCTCACTATATGTGGTTCAGTAATAAGTACAGGGATATGGTGGAATGTGATGTTTTTTTGTTCAGGTTTATTCTGAGCATGCAAAAAAAAAATAAAAAAATGCAAGGACAGAATAAAGAAGCAAAGCGATGACTCATCCTCCCACTGTTTCATTCCTGATCTCCTGATGAGCCCTGAGCTCCTGAAAACAACTCATATGGGCATTTACATAAAGCTTTGAAGAATGTAAGTACTTTGAAGTGTTAAGACAGTCACAAGAGTGTTAATACCACTCTAGGAGCTAGGAGTCGAACCAACAACACACAAACACTCATTAGCTAGCATTGTGTGTAAGAGACATTGCATTGGCAAAGTTAGTAGCAGTATTATTCACTGCCTAATCAGCAAACGACCTTCTGGTGTTCAACTTTAGTATGAGAATTAACAGCTATTACACACGCATGCACACACACACACACACACACCCTCACACACACACACACACACCCTCACACACACACACACACTTTTTGCATCTGGTTAAATTGATGCTAATTTCTTTAAAAAGAGAAATGTCACCACTATATATATATATATATATGTACATATTTTTTTAACACCATTATATATATACATATATATAAAGGTTTCTTTGTTATTGATGTAATAATGTGTAATTAGGAACGCTACTTATACTATGTGCTTCTTAATGCATAATAAGAAAGCTACAAAGTGCAATGCATTTTCATAAATAATTACCTTGATGTTTAATTATGACTGCAATATTAAGACACAAATGTAACTATGACCTTTACATAGTGTTACTAAAAATCTTTTTATCACAGTAAATGGAATTTTCTTGATTAAATTGATAAATTATGAATACAGTGATTAATAAATTCACTTTAAGTACTTTTTCACATTAAATTTACTTTAAAAAAATGATGTTCCTACACATGCTTCTGAAAAGGTGGAGAATATTACCAGCAAATTATAGTAAATATTTTAATTCTAACAACATCAGAAGACTAGCTTTTCTATTTCATTAAGCATGCAAATGTGAACATATTTAAGCAGACAAAGTCTTATTTACATGAATTAATTTTAGAAAAATTGCCAATACAAAAATATTTGTAAGAATATATACTACCGACCAAGCAGTGATCTGAAAAGCTGCATGGCTTTAGTTCCTTTCGAATTTTTCTCCCTGTTTCAAGCTGCAGATTTTTAAAGGGCCTAAAGATAAAGTACTTTCTGTCTGCCACTTTGTGATCATTTGTTGCTGGAGTGAGTAATGCTGGTGTCATCCTTATTGAGTTGCCATTAAAGTCAATGTAGCGAGCACGGTGTGTCCTCTTAAGTGGCAAAATTTAGGCCAGTTATGCTTTTCACTTCAACTCGCTGACTGTCATTGATCTGCCTGCAATGACGCTCTCAAGCATCATGAGTAACGTTTGCTTGGTCAGAAGCCTTTATTTTCAATCGGTAAAGTCTGAGGGATGACAAAGTGAGCTGTTTTTTTTTTTTTATCACCTTCCTTTCTTCTTCCTCAGTGGTGTGCTCTTGCCAAATATGATCTCAGATATGGTTTAGACTTTTATCTTCCTTTCTGTGGTCTTATTTTCTTTCTTATCACCTCTCACTTGTTGTTACATTCATCACCATTCTTAATCACTACCCTTCTCTCTCTTTTCATTGGCTTGCAGTATTGCTAAAGCATTTTATTCAGCCTTTACCATGCAGTACATTTTATTATATAAGATCATTTGACATGTATATGACTACATGTATTATAATTTATGCATACCTGCCTACCTAAAACTCATTATTTTCTTAATTTTAGACAATCTTGCTATGTATATCCCATGCTATCTAAACAGGGTTGCACTACAGCTATATACCCAATGAAGCAGGATTTTACTAGTGATGAAAACATGACATCCGCAATCATATTTATAAATATTTTGAGCATTAAAGATTTGCATGGCAACAAATAGATGATAGCTTGTAATCTTTACAAACCGAAAATGAAACTCCTTGTGGTATCGCTGCCATTTTGAAGACTGCTTCAATTTTGTTATGTCTGTGCTTTATTAAGAAGATTCATTTTACAAGCTTATATACAATACCTCTTCAGTCCTCCCTACTATGCTGCCTAGTAGCTGATTTAGCTAGTTAGCTATGTTATGGGAGAACTGGGAAGTTTATCTCGGCAGCACGTATTATTACCAGTAACTAAGTAAAGTTAACTGGTGTTGTAGTTAGCTTCGCTGTAATATTATGAAGCAAAGCCAGAAATGCCATGTGACCAGAACACTAGGATATGATGGACTTCCAAGACTTTGAGCTTCAATTTAAAAACGTACATGAAGTTGGGTAGCTAGATATCTTTTTTGTTGTTGTGGTTGTTGTTTATTACCTAGCCAGTTAAGTAGATAATGGAATAAAATAAAAATAGGTAAAGGTTTTGACAGAGCACGAAGGGTATGATTTAGCATAATATCTAGCATTAACCAATATAAAATTGCAGGCAAACGTGTTAAAATTTAACAATGTGCATCATGCAAATGTGCTGTTCACAGTTTGGGAAATTGGCAGCTGCACTATTTGAACACCAGATGTCCTGATCTGTTTAACCCATAGAGAGCATGGAGCCCAACAGCTTCGGATCAGAATGACTGACACACATAATGGGTTACACAACCACATTAACTATCAGTTATAAAGTCCTTTTCATTAGCTTTCAAACGGCACCAGCCCCAACACCAAACCGGTCATTTTAGCCGACTTTGGAGCTCTATCTTTGCTTAAAATGACACCTCAGGTGCTTCTACAGAGATCATTATGTTTCAGTTGATAATTTTTTGTTTATTGAGTGAATTTTAGAGGAAAATTGATCTATCTATCTATCTATCTATCTATCTATCTATCTATCTATCTATCTATCTGTTTATCTATCTATGTACAAATAGTAATGCACATTTTTTTAATACACAAATTGTTTATGATTTGGGAAATAAAAAAAAAGAGTGTATTGTTACTCCTACATATACAGTAGCTACATATTTCCAGAATTTAACTGAAACAAGTATAGTAGCGTGAGCCCTTGCTGTTCCTGCATCTTCTTTTTAATTGTTTCTTTACAGTTAAGTAATGTTGTCTGCTTCTTACAAAGAGTGTTGTACAAGCTGTGTTGTGCAATAAATTTGCTTCACAGTACTGCTTTTTCTCAGTTTGTCAAATTAATGGCAGTGTAATTAGCTGCTTTTTTTCATATCTTATATTGCAGATACACTGTAGGTAATTCAGCAAAACAGTAGTTTGGATGTAGCTAGTTATTTAAAATCATTAGCTTGACAAGTTACAATTGTAAATTAATTTCCTCAAGACTGGAAGCAACTAGCTGGTTATTTAGCTCGTTAATGTTAAGACTCTAAGCTAGCTCTAACCTAAATACATTTTTGTTGCTGATACACCCTCTCTTCCCTGACAGACTTTAGCTAATCACACTGAACAATTTAAGAAACAACTGAATACTTAATTACTTTTAATACTTTATATTTAGAGCAAACACATGAGTCATCTTTGTAGGTTTTTAGTGGAAACACGTTTTTTCAGTTTACAGCTCAGCGCGAAAATGAACAGTTATTGTAATTATTAGCGCATTCGGTGATCTTTTCCTCAAGCTTCTCTTGCTCGTTCTCTCTCATTTTCTCTTTGCTTTATTCTTGGGTATGTGTGTGCCATAGTTAGCATACCCTAGTTGCTGCTGCTGGATTAGAGCCTTGAGGAAGTGTCTGTCAATCAACCAGTCACTTTGAATAACATGGTATCTAAACAGACAAATAGCAGGGTGAATAAGAGTACAATCTACAATATAAACCCACCACACACGAATGCACAGCTCAGGGATTTGGATATATTTTTAGAAGTAACTTTCAAAGTTGTTGCGCTACATATCTGAAATCTTCCTAGTGCCTTGTGTGGCACTGAAAAACAGCCATGATTGCAGTTGTTTAGGTCATAATCATGTCCTTAATAATGATACTTTTCTGTTATTAAGTTTTAAATTTACTGCCATATTGGTAAATGTATACACAATGTAATGTTTTTTTCCTAGCATCTAGCTTTGCAATAAGCATTAAGCTCTGATATGCTACTGAGCAGATCTGGGAATTCACTTAGGAACGCTGGTACAGCGGCTCACGCCAGAGCCAGCGAGGGCTAAATATAGCCTGGTAAGTGACAAGGAGTGAAAGACGCATGCATTAAAAAGGGCCAAAGGGAATGAATCACCACAAACCAGCAGTGCTAAGATCAGCCACTGAGCCCAGGATCACATTAGAGCAGGCACAACACATTAGGCAGGAAGATTGGTGAGTTGTTCACTAGCTTACATTTATTCAGTTAGTAGTTCCTTTTTTCTAAGAATACAAACACAGAGCTGGTAAAGGAGCAGGCTGATGCTACACATATAACAAAATTAGGTTTTCACCAAGTAAGAGACAATTGTTGGAAGAAAACACACACACACACACACACACACACACACAGAGTCTGATCCTCCATCTAGGAAAAGAGCATTAATTCATAATATAGTAAACGTTATATTTTTGGCACATTTTAATTACACATGAAATAATATAGTAAATACAGGATACATCTTTACTTAATATTTGTATACATGCTGGTCTGGGAAAACCCATTATATGTTGCTGTTGCTGAATTCTGGCCCAAAAAAGATGTAAAATCAGATTTTATTCCTATATACTTTGACACCTCAACTTCAAGAAACCTTAAATATATTTCGCTAGAATTATGTTTTTTCCCTGTTCTTCAAAAATTCCTTCAAAAATCATATCATGTAAAGGGGTATAGTGTAAACAATGTAAATAAGGAGGTGTTGTGTAAACAGTGTAAATAAGAAGGTGTTGTGTAAACAGCGTAAATAAGGAGGTGTTGTGTAAACAGCATAAATAAGGAGGTGTTGTGTAAACAGCGTAAATAAGGAGGTGTTGTGTAAACAATGTAAATAAGGAGGTGTTGTGTAAACAGTGTAAATAAGAAGGTGTTGTGTAAACAGCGTAAATAAGGAGGTGTTGTGTAAACAGCATAAATAAGGAGGTGTTGTGTAAACAGCGTAAATAAGGAGGTGTTGTGTAAACAGC
>JAQQZX010000021.1:3000366-3015018 GCA_030068355.1 Notoglanidium maculatum | reverse complement strand
GTAAATAAGGAGGTGTTGTGTAAACAGTGTAAATAAGGAGGTGTTGTGTAAACAGCGTAAATAATTAGGTATTGTGTAAACAGCGTAAATAAGGAGGTGTTGTGTAAACAGCGTAAATAAGGAGGTATTGTGTAAACAGTGTAAATAAGGAGGTGTTGTGTAAACAGTGTAAATAAGGAGGTGTTGTGTAAACAGTGTAAATGAGGAGGTATTGTGTAAACAGTGTAAATAAGGAGGTGTTGTGTAAACAGTGTAAATAAGGAGGTGTTGTGTAAACAGTGTAAATAAGGAGGTGTTGTGTAAACAGTGTAAATATGGAGGTGTTGTATAAACAGTGTAAATAAGGAGGTATTGTGTTAACAGTGTAAATAAGGAGGTATTGTGTAAACTGTGTAAATAAGGAGGTATTGTGTTAACAGTGTAAATAAGGAGGTATTGTGTAAACAGTAGTAAAAAGTCAGTTTGTCTAAAGATGTCCAGAACCTTGCTAGCTAAGTGTGATTTCCTCACACATTGAATAGCACGCTTTGGTTAACTTGATTAATTCAATTTGTAATCAGTATCTTTGTACCTTGAATGCTATTGGCTGCTGTGTATGTCATTCAAGCACTTCAAAATGACCTTATTCTTAGTTCCTCTTTTGGAAGGAAGCACATCAACATATGGAGTCAAATCACAGCTAAGAAGCCATGTCATAAAGACATTAAAGACTTTGCGGCTTAAAAACATCACATCCATTTTGATAGTCAGTGACTGATTAAATACTGGATTATGTCCGTGCAGCACGTAGCTACGCAACAACGTGATTGAAGGGTGACATCTTTTGACATCGTTTGAGGTAAAAACCGTTAGCTAGCAATGTTAAAGACATCTTTAGGCAAACTGACTGTAACATGGGTTACATATTGTGGTAATATAATTTTTTGGTGAAATATATTTATGGTTTCTTAAAGTTGAGATGTTAAAGGCAGAAAAACAGACATGAACAAACACACCCACATCCATCTCCTCCCTACTTTTGCCTGTGAGAGTATTGAAACCAGTGCAACAACTCAAATGCATGAATCTTTACTCCAGGTAGATTATCATTCTGGACAGGTGTTCCATTAATGTTGCCTACCAGATATCTGCTACTACTCTGCTCTCTGCCTGTGTCTGTGTTTGGCTGAAATAACACTGTCCACCTCTCCTGGCTGTATGGCTTTTAACTAATGTGTGTAAGAGAGGAGCTCTTAGGGACCGTGATGGAGGAAATTACAGAGCAGGTGAGTGTTTTTGAGTGTATCTCATGCAGCTGTTCTAACTGAAGTACCACTGGTCTTTACTATATGGACTGCTGACACACACACACACACGTGGCTGACATAATGAACTTTCTTTACATTAGATCTGTCTTTATAATTGATTATTTAAAGAATAAGACCAATTAATGGACAATGACAGCGATTTCTTGTATGTGTGTGTTAAAAAAAATCAAAATCGATAATTAACTTGCAGCAACAGATGTAAAGGAAAGACTCTTCAGTTTAGGCCTTCAAGACATACATTTGCTAATTGAAATTGTCCAATTTATTCATCTATTTATTCCTACAAATTGAAATATATTGGGTATTGCAAAATACAAATTAATGCTACAAATGAATTGCTATAAAATAGATACTTAGATGACCTGTGGCATTAAACAGGTTCAAACAGAATCAAGCCTGTATGTTTATTAAATGCTGAGGTCTGACTTTAGACTCAGTAGCAATAGTGTGTGTATGTGTCTTTAGCACAGCGTTGCACCAGCATGTGCATGTGCATGACATTTGATGGTGTTAAATGATTCAGTAGTGTAATACCGGTGAGTATTAGGAAGAGATTCAGATCGCTATAAACACATGGACACCACTAAATGCCAGCTTGTCACAAGGATTTGCAATATACGTTTTTTAACATATTTTAAAATTAGCATCCATGTGCAGGATGGCTTTATTGATAGTATTAATACACAATTCAAAATGGTGGCACACGTACGGGCAAGAAAATGATCAGGAAACTAGAGGATAATCCAAAGAGGAGTCAAATAAACAAGCAAATAGTTTCAATACATTCAAGGCTAACAGGGATGAACAAGAACTCAGGACTTGTCAAAATAGAGAATTGGCAAGACTTCGCAATACTAAAAACTGTAAAGAAGTGAACTGGAGATGGGGTCAGAGGTCATGCTAGAACTCAGGAAAACATGTGGCCTTTATTGTTTCTTGCTGTTTGGTTGAAATCATGACGGACCTGAGTTTATTGGCACTGATTTTTTTATGGTTGAAGAAAAAAGATCTTTCTGTATGTTATGCTGATATAAAAATGTAGGTTTGTGCTTCTTCCACTTGTACACAGAACATAAGGCTTACTGGTCCCTCAGCGATCTACTGAAAGGTTTGTACAGGCAAATATGATGTTGGATAAGCATTAGCTGATGCATCACACTCGAGAGAATTGTGGTATCGGCTGCTTGGAGAGTGCGATGAGTAAGTTATGACAGGGTCTCAATATCTGCCCTGATTTATCTCACTATGATTCATTCCTGAGCCTTGGGAGGAAGTGCTTATATGCAAATGCTCCTTCTTGACATTCTTTAAGTAATGGTACACTCTGTGCTGTACCTATGTATATGGATGTGTTATTTGTGTTTAAAGAACTTTTAAAAGCTATGTGTTCAATAGCAGAAGCCAATTATGTAAAATATAAGCTTCCCTGCTGTGAGCCTACTGAACTATGAGTTCATTTGATTTTGAGAACTTGAAGAGACGCATCATGTCAGGTAGCTTACTACGCATATCTATAAAGTTTTCATTGCTAAAGATGTCAAGAATCTGACCAATGTATGTCCCTTTTCAGGTTTGTGGAATTGTGAATAGTGGGAAGGACGCAAAAAGCCCAAACAGTTATTTTATGATGTTTCACCTCCGTCACCCTGTTAAATTGCTTGAGATGTTTGTGCGACCGAGCACAAACATTGGCGTCGGCATCTGAGTCACCAGGCTCAAATAAATATGACTAAAAAAGGGACTAAATTTCCTCTTTTTCGTCCATCTCTGTCTCCTGCATTAGGACGATTTTGTCTGCTTCCACCTCCTCAGTTGCTGGTGGTGTTGTGGGAGGCGGGTAGTTCTTCTCCATCAACTGTTGGCGTGAGTCTCCATGTTTGTTTTGGATCAGCCACTTTTCACAAGCCAGTTATATCCTGATGGATGCAAACAAAGTCCTTCCTACCCAAATACGCCATTTCACTCACTATCCATCTCATGATGTCTTTAAATGTTTAGAAGAAAGCATCAGACAATCCCCAGCCAAACACAGGCATTGAGTTAGGGATATTATTCTCAGACCAAACTGAAGATTGCTGTGATAAAAAATATATATTAAAATGAGATTTCGCATCTTGAATGATGAAAATGACTTTAAAAAAAAAAAAAGGTTTAAGGAAATACACCAGCAGGTTTAACCTCTTTATCCCTTGCATCTCTAGTGTATGTGTGATTAACTTAGACTAGAAGTTTGACTTGTTTCACAATAATAAGAAAACAACAGAGCTGTTTGCTCCAAAAATTGATTACAATGGATATCTAAGGGCAGATGCTGAATTCTGTTAATAAGCACATGTTTCAGTAGAACACTTTCAGTCAAAGGTATTTGTAATTTAATCTTTAAATCTGTATAATCTGCATTTGAAGTGATGGGACTACCATTTAATAGGTAAAATATTTATGGCTTTTATATTAAACTCAAAAGAATTCAGCAACGGCCCTTAGACTTAAATTAGAAGTGAGTTCAGAGTAAACAGACTTTTCCTTCCTTTCTCAGAACCAGTTCATAAACACTTGTAAAATTGTTTGTTCATGATAACTACAGCATTACATGTGGTGATTAGTTTGAAAAATGCCAGAGTATTCCTTGAAAGTGGGTTATTTTTGGCCCAAACAGAACGTTGTGGCGAATGCTGCCATGTATAAAGTGTTTTTGCTGATGTTCTGTCTCACAACCGAGTTTGTGTATTTAAGCTGTACTGAGTGCTCGTGAAGTGCTTCTCTTACTGCTGTGTTTGTACATTAGCTGAGTCTCCATGCAGCTGAGCTCTGCTCAAAAATCTCAGACCTTTTGGAGGCTCTTTTGGAGGAGTGTGTTGATTTTTGATGATTTGGATAGGGCTGGAATGATACAGAAGTCAGTATCATACTTTTCAGTACTTCAAGGTATCTTCATTTCCAAATAATGATGGCATTTGGTTCTGCTCTCATTATTTAGACCAATTTATACCACAGTACTTGTTGAATGTATGATTCTTATTGGTCAGAAGTTTCTAGAACAGCAGCTTTGGCAGTACTTCCAGCTACAAGGCAATTACAGATATTAAATTACAGTTTCTAATATGACATTGTTTCTATAGCAACAGCGTACATGGGGGTCTCATGCTGTTATAAGAAAATAATCAGTGATAGATGGGGTGGTGATGTATGAAGTTACTGTTACCACCCTGAAGTTGATTAATTTCTATTAACAGCATGTCGTGAAATGTTTTATTCCTCTTATACCACAGCAATTTGTTGATTAGAATTGTTTGTTAATAAAAGAATGGCAGCATCATGCTTTTTTATTGTTTTATAGTTTAGTTTTTCGTTTTCTCATTGCCATGTTTTGTTCCTTATATAACATACCTGATGTCATATTTAATGACTACCCAGACTTATACACACTCCCACAGACACAGATACAAGCCCTTAGCTGGTATATATATCAAGGCAATGTTGGCAAAAACAAGCACACAGAATTGTGATGTAATATGAAACTCACACGCGCGCACACACAAACTCAATTTCGCTCCAACACAAGCTGCCCTAAAGCTCCCACAGGGTGCCATATGTGAGGGGTGCTGAGACACACAGAAGCCAAAACAGGGCTACATATCATTTCACCTACAAACCTGTCTCTTTTCCTCCACTGTCTGCTTTCTCTTCATTATTTCATCCTTATTTTGCGAGGCCTAATTTAAGCCTCATCACCATGCACTCATGAACTGATCTAGTGTGATGATTCACAAAGACTTTCACGCGCATGGCTAGGCTAGTCAGTTAAGCACATTGCTTAGATTTATGCTAATTCTATTTAAGTGTGAATGGGTGCTGTGAAAAGCTTGTAGACACAATTTTGTTTTGCTCTTCTGTTTACTTGAGCTTTGTATGCTGTTATCTTATACTTGTTTCTGCTAAATAGATGGTTTTCTAACTACATAGCATGCTAATTAACTATATCCAACTAGCATGATAAAGTAACAAGGTTCAGCTCTCGTGCTCAAATTGTGGCGTTTAAAGCAAAATGTTTTCATCCGCTGTGTTTTCGAAACTGATGCAAATCACAAAATGTACTTAAAGATGTACTCCAGCATTTTTAAAGCTGATCTCTATCCCTTGCATCTGTAATATAACCCTTTTACAGCAATTTAAAGGAAATTGAACAGATGTGACAGCGAGAATGAGATCTAATACTTGTCTGTATCTGCTGCTATGCTATGTGACTTTACATTTATCAAGACTGTTTCAAGCTGTTGTGAAAGATTTTTATTCGTTTTTATTAGCTCTTTAGTCGGTTTGGTCTGAGTTTATTATCATGCTAGCTAACGTTTGAGAGATGAGCATTAACGATTTTCTTACTTAGCTTTAGCTAACTTGTCCCTGGTGAAAGAGGCTCTAATTTACAATCAGTAACTAAAATCACTAAAATTGTGATTTGAAGTAGATGTCTTTTTCATTTGTGAATCTTTCTTATAGTGTTTAATACTTTAAGTAAATTTAAGAGCTTACACTTTTCTACTTTAACTTGAGTGAAAAATTTGAAGCTGTACTTCAACTCTTATGTAAGGATCAATTTAGATGAGTAATTGCACTTTTACTTGATTAAAGGCTCTAGCAGCTCGTCTCTCCCCTTCACCCAGCCTATCAACCATTACTCCATCTATGCTGCCCTGAAGGCTTCCCTAATGCCGGCTGACATTTAGTCCTAACCTCACAACAAGCAGCTATCCACCAGCAAGGGCTCTGCTTCAACAATTTACCAAAACAACAGTCTAAATGCTAGCATGTAATGTCCCAACATCCTTCAGAAGCAATTCTCCTCAGGCCAAAAGGTCAAAGTGGCATTAAAGGCTTTCCCTTGAGACAAACGTCACTGTGCACCAGAAGGTTTTATAGCCTCTCTTCTGTGTTATTAAGCATGCTGATACATCACAACCAATTGAGTTATGTTTTATTGTGATTTATGATTAGAATCAGGGTGACTATACGTCCTCTCGTTTTCTGGACATGTCGAAATACCGAAAAACGGGAATACGGTCACCCTAATTATAATGCTATAGTTAAAAGCAAAACAAAATAAACAGTTGTTTACCTGCAGGTTTCCTGACTTAGATAAAAAAAAAAATCAATAGTAGCAAAGAACATGCTAAGTAATGTAGCGAGCTAATTACGTCAAGCTAGCATGTTAGCAATATGCTGCCTATCAGGTCAAGTGACATTAGAAAGCCAAATCTAACCATGGAAATTTCTTCATGTAATCAAAAGAAAACTGCACTACACTAAATGTTCAAAAGAAAATGTTAGCTGTAAAGACTATTTCTGGACTAGATTTAATGTTAAAGAATTTAATAAATGTGTACATTATATATTTTTTTCATAAAGAAGAAGCATGGCATTAATAGCAGCACTATCTACCCTCTTCTGCATACATGAGCACACAGATACCCATGACTGGCTAGTGTTTCTGTGATCGACAGGAGAAAGAGTGTATGCCATCCATCCCGCCGAGTCAGCATGGCCACACTTCCTCTCTTGAATTAAATCACAGTACTGTTGAATTCTCAAATCTTATTGGTCAGAAGGTGTAAATTAATTTTCTAGAATAGCAGCTCTGACAGTACTTCCGGCTGCTGCCAAATCAAAAAAAATTGTTGCTTTGATGAAGTTTTCAGTAAGATGTTTATTTAACATTTATGGAAAGAGTCTGCAGGTCCAGTGCTTTGAATTTTGAGACAGGAAAGACTTTGCAACAGTACTTTGTTTTTCATTTTGTAGTTTTTTTTTTCTTTTAAACTTGAAAAGAGTGGAAAAAGAGGGACTGATAAAGCAATGACTGTTTAGAGCTGCTGTAACATAATTACCTTTTTCACTGAGGTTCCAAATTAACAATTTAACACGTGTAACTGTAAATGGATAAAAAGTTTGACTATTTTAGTTTAAAAAAAACATTGGGTAATTGCTGTGGTGTACAAGAAATAAACAATTTCGGGCCATGTTCTTATGGGAAAAGAATTCAGGGTGCTACCTTTAATTTTGCTTAAACACCACCCTGTTATTGATTATTTTCTAATAACAGCACAACGCCAGGTGTTCTATTCCTTACTGACCACATTACGCTTGTACTTGGCAGCATGTACAGCCGAGTCGCTTAAAGTGCATCCCAAGCGAACGTGAGGTGGCTCAGTACAGCACAATAGCACATTAGACACACAAAAGAGGAGAGGAGACATTAAAACAGGGTGGATCAATAAAAAAAGGGAGAAGGAAATCTCTCACATAAAATCCTCTCACATTCAGGCTGAACTCTATTTATACAGAGAAAAAAATGAGATGATTTCATATTTCTGTGAGATTCTTTGTGATTAATATGATCATGCATCAGACGTATTAAAGGTAGACACATTAAAATTAAACATTAAACATTAAAGGTTTAAACACAGACAAACGTAAAAAAAAAACACAGAAGAAAATAAATAAAAATGTCCCTTTATGACTTTAAAATAAAAATAAATAGCATGCTATAATAGCATATTAGCTTTTTATTCAATCAGATCAAATCTGATTGATCATTTTCTGCAAATATTTGCCCAAAAATGGATACTGTGTATCTGATCTCAAACTGTGTTAGCTGTTGAGCAGTTTCACATCTATATTATACTGGATTTGGTAAACACATTGAGTGTGTGCACATGAAAGAGCTCCGGCTCAGTGGGTGCTCTCTATATGGCTGTAAGAGCTCAGCTTTAATGCCATGCCACCTCTGGTTTGTTATCTTTGAAGATGAAAGGTTTGACAGTATAAATCAGAGCACTGCAGAACTAAAATGTATGCCCACTAGCACACACACACACACACGCACTCACACCTGCGTGATGCACACACTTAGGACCCCCTGACTATAAGTCATAGTTAAGCCCTTCTACTAGAAGACTAGATATTACAGGCCAATTTAGAAGCTATTCTTCAAATCTGATCCAACATGGGTGTGTTTGTTGGCTGAAATATCGTTCTATGGTTTCCATAAGACATAAGACAATGCATGGTTACTGTTGCTATGCAGAGAGCAATGTTGCTGCTGTACCTTGAGCCAATAAGGAGAGCAGAGAGAAAGTCGGCACTAAAACGCTAATCTATATTACACTGAATAAGCCACAGAGCGGAGTGGAGCTGAGAACACTCTGTATTCCCTCACACTGCTGCTGTCTGATCTGTAACTCGTCACTGTTCAGGAGGCGTGGCATCTGCCCGTCAGTCCTAGTGAAGGGGCGTGGCCTCTGTATCTGTCAGTCCTAGTGAAGGAAATGCGGGCTCTTTATATGTCAGGTTCGGCTGTGGTTTATGTTTCTTTCAACCCCAGTGAGGGGTGTGTGGCCTCTGTCTCTGTCAGTCACAGTGAAGGGGGTGTGGCCTCTGTCTCTGTCAGTCACAGTGAAGGAGGCGTGGCATCTGTTCCTGTTAGTCACATTGAAGGAGGTGTGGCCTCTGAGTCTGTCAGTCACAGTGAAGGGGGTGTGGCCTCTGTATCTGTCAGTCACAGTGAAGGGGGTATGGCCTCTGTATCTGTCAGTCACAGTGGAGGGGGTGTGGCCTCTGTATCTGTCAGTCATAGTGGAGGGGGTGTGGCCTCTGTTCCTGTCAGTCACTGTATAGGAGGTGTAGCCTTTGTGCCTGTCAGTCCCAGTGAAGGCCTAATTCCCACAGCTTTATTCCCACAGTCTTCAAAACAGTTTTAAACATTATTTTTAGACTGATTTATTACCTGCTATATCATTTATAAATATTACAGCAGATGCGAGTCCAGTTGGACTATTATAGTAATAATCATAGTAATAATCAACGTCCACTGTAATTTAGTGTACAAGTAGTATACTCTCTCTCCCTCTCTCCTTCTCTCCTTCTCTTTCTCTCTCTCTTTCTCTTTCTCTCTCTCTCTCTGTCCCACACGCACGCACACACACACACACACACACACACACACACAAAGTTGGTATTTATCTCTTTTAATAAATAATGGGACCTCCCATTAATTTCTATGGGCCTACCTTTAACCCTTAACCATACCTTAACCTTACCTTAACCATAAGTAATAAAAAAAAATACAAGGCTTTTGCCTATTTTAGTTTCTTGATTGTTTTCAAAGATTTTTGTAAAATTGAGTTTTCCCTTGTGGCGGACACAGAAAAATGTCCCCACAGGTTTTTATCACATTGTGGGGACATTTTGCCCCCACAATGTAATATAAACATGGTACACACACACACACGCACGCACACACACTTTCTCACTTTGTTAATATTAGTGTGTTTTGTATTTTTTTCTTGCATTTGTTGGAAAAAAACCTAGTTCAAATAACATCTAGCTGCACAATTCTGAATCACGTATCCCATCAAAGCACAATCTTACCATAGTGAATCTTTTATGTCTTTGATTGCTAAAACACTTTCGTTTCATCTTGTACTAGCACTGAGTGATAAAGCCAAAAATCTTATCATGATAAAAATTTTCATATCAATCGACATCAATAATTATCACAATAAATGTCAAATCATTATTTCTTTTAGTTTTAATGGCTGATTTTTGTTCTCATGTGAAAGTGGAAGAAACCAGATGGTTAATTGTGGTTTTAAACTACTACTTATGATCAGAACATGACCAACGTGACCAGCAAAAAGCATGGCTTACCAAACAGCGGAACATTTCACAAATCTGAGGTAGAACATTCAAAACAATTATAATGATAAAAATCTTTTTTCAGTCCTTTTTTTCCTCAACAAAACCAATATCTTGGTAGAAAAATTAGGTTCTGCACAAGCAGTGCTTTGCTAATTGGCTTTCTCTCATGCATCTTCCACCAATCCAGGGATTCTGTTTCATTGTCTGTATCTGAAGCCATGAGATAGTTCTCCAGGTCCCCCTTCACTGACTGCATATCAGCGAGTCCTGTGTTGCCGGGGCATGGCTTCTTAAAAAAGCTGCCCAGTCACTTCCTCTGCTTCTTCTTGGCAGGTAGAGCTGCAGCAGTTCCTCCCTCTGCGTCTACTATTCCTGTTCTGTATGAAGTCTGTGAAGCAGCTGGGTCTTGGTCTCCCTCAGTAATCTCAGACACCACTCTCATTTTGATGGCCTCAATCTTGTTGGCTTGATTTATTGGGTCTTATGATGCCAAGGATGCCATATCAAGCAGATCATCTGTTTTCGGGTCATCATACTTCTCATTGAGATATTCCATGACCGTTGTCTTTATGTCATTTGTGAGCTGTGTGTCATCTTCAGAGACCTCTGTTCTGAAGAGGTGCAGCACAGGATTAAGGTAGGACATACTCATGTATGATTCACCAGTGGCTTTAAGACCTCGTTCATAGACTCAAGCACATCCATGTCCTGCTACGTGCCTGGTTTTCTTGTCAGCAGTGAGAACCTGAGAAATGGTCTTGTGCTGGTCTACTCCACCACCCTTGCCACCATCTTCTGACTTGAGCCCCTTCTGGTAGCTGACTCCGTCACCAGCTTGTGCGGGGGAAAGTTAAGCTCTTCCTGAGCACTTGCCAGGTCTCTCTTCTATTTCCAGGAGAAGGAGAAGGCAGCCAGAACTTATTTACACTGCCCCACAGCTCGTTCCACCCTCTTGACCTTCCCCACTCTTTCTGAGGAAGAAAAGTAAAGGAAAATATTTCTGAGCAAACAGAAAATATCTTACTAAATCCACAATATGTTAGAAAAAAACCTTCTGGACAGACATATGAGCATATCATAAATATTTAAATCAGTATTGCATGCATTTGCATTTAGATATAGATTCATCATGTTTGTAATCACTATTTAACTTTTAAACACAAAGGACTGGAACAATAAAGAAAGTAATTGATTTGATTCTTTTTTAAATTCTTTTCATTGTATTATCATTGATCATTATTGTTATTTCAGCTTTGGCAACGCACCGAGGAACTTGACGGCAGTAAAGCTACATTTAATCGAATTGCATTGAAATAATAATACAAGAAAGGTGGCCAAAATAGTGTAATCGAACCAGCCAATACTTTCTACAGATATTTGACGCTCCTCCTGTCAAGAACGCAGGCTACAAACCTACCAATAGCCGAGTGTAGTCGATGTTGAAAACTTTGAAGCCGTGTCCATTTGTTGAGCGAAGTGGCCTTTACTGTGTTTGACCTGCTTTCAGTTGTGATACCTACTTGTTGGTGTTCACTCCACCCCCCTTCACTTTCATGGGTTTCAGGAAAGTAAGCAGTTTAGAGGCATTTGCGCTGAAGATTCCAGTCTTTGTATTTAAAGTCAATAGTGAGGCTCATATAAGGCTCAAAAGTGCGACTAGAACATATATTAGAAGTAGCGGCAAAAAAATGAGATAGAACAGCAGGTGCAAACTATCATCTCCCTAAACAGCTTGGGAAGTGCAGTCAGTGAAAAATGTTTTCAGCCAGGTATCTGGGGTCAAGGACTCTGATAAGCTTCTTGAATCCCTCCTTTTTGACAGTGCTAATGGAAAGCATGTCTTTTGCAATGCAAGTTCATTTGTGCTGTTGTTGCGTCTGGAGGTGCAGCGGTGAGCAATGTCGCCTCACACCAAGAAGGTTCTGGGTTCGAACCTACCGGCCAACTGGAGCCTTTCTGTTTGAAGTTTACGTGTTCTCCCCGTGCCTGGGTGGGTTTCCTCCGGGCACTCCAGTTTCCTCCGACAGTCCAAAGACATTCAGATTAGGTCAACTTGCTACTCTAAATTGTCCAAAGGTGTGAATGTGTGTGAGTGTGAATGGTTGTTCATCTCTGTGATAGATTAGCGACCAGCCCAGGGTGTACTCCGCCTCTCACCTGAAGTCAGCTGTGATTGACTACGTACTGGTATAGATAACGGATGTCATTGCAAAGGGTCCACTAATAACACTCGTTTGGGACTGTACTTTCATACATTCTTCATGTTCTAACAAGTGATAATGTTTCAAAAGTCGAAACAGGATTGTGGTGTTGCCTGTCTTTAGCGCATGTGTCTTTGGCACAGTTTGCAGTGCTCACTGCTCGGCTTTTTGTCAAAATGCAAATACACAAAATATCTCCAAACTACTGAAGTTGAGCAGCCTTTCTTTTCAACAGTGTCTTCGTCCTTCGAAGCTCGTCGTAGTCATTGTATTTTCTTCTGTTATTTTGCTTATTCCGCTCCAATTACAAGCCTGCCAGCCACTGTGTCTGTAAACATTACCATGTGCTGGTCTGAATTTATGCCTAACTTGCACAATGCATACCTGCATTCCTGCGACATAATTGGCAGTTCATGATTCATTTCTGTGGATTCTGGCTAAGCATGGAAATTCATTATGCAGAACATTTATCGAACGTTTGTTAGAATTCTACTGAGGAAAATTATATCATGATAATTATTGTTATCCTTTTATCATCCAGCCCTATATTGTACACAAAATGTATAGTCTGTAGGGAGCTCTACTGTATATCATTTGAGTCAAATTAATTAAATTGTTTTAAAACTGCAAGTAGAAAATGTTCGGTGTGAATAGTGAGTTTGGTATTTTTATTTCTCCCTCGGCTCATTTACTCTTAGTCCTCCCTCGTCTCTCTCCTCTATTTCCTCATTTGTAGGTCTTGTGTTTTACCCCCTCTCTCTCTCTCTCTCTCTCTCTCTCTCTCTCTCTCCACCTCTGTCTGAAGCTTTATTTTGAGCAGAACAGAACAAATCTCTTGGAGCCTTATATAACAAGGCAGACAGAAATACTGCACCTCTAACACACCGTGATCTTTGCATCACTTCAGGGTATATACAGACATAACACATAGGCATACATCGCACATATGTACATCTTTTAAAATTACCTGTATGATTTAGAGGGCGTTTGAACACATTTAATATGTGGAGCATAACATTATGGTTGCATAAAATATCACAGGCTTTTAAGAAAGACGTTTTTCATTTTGGTAATTTTATAGTGCAGTTTTTATCCAATTTCTCTCAGAGCAGCTTGATTGGATTAAGATCAGGTAACTGGGCAAAAGATCCCTTGCAACACTTTGAGGTCTGAGAAATTAAAGAAAACACTGACAGAATGGTGTATAATGAGCTAATTTTATATATTTATGTAAGGAATCACTTGGAAATACTTGCGCTTTTATAGGAACTTGTTTTAGTGTGATAGCAAATTGCTGTGGTATAAAAGGAATAAAGCACTTCGGGATATGCTGTAATGGGAAAGTAACCAATAATGGGGTGGTGTGATGCAGCAGATTTATGGTTATCACCCAGATATCAATTTTGTTCTTATAACAGCACTTCCCAAAATGTTTTATTTGTTTTATATGCACCCAAATGTGTGATCAACACACACACACACACACAAACACACACACACACACACACAGAGTACATTGCGGTTTTTCTGCAGCAGAGGACAGACCTGCAGCATACACACCCTCCTCCTCCAGCGATGACATTACCCATCACACACTCACAGAGGAAGGGCTTTAATTAATACTCTGTAAATGTCAGAGAGGTGTACTCCACACTACAGCACATCTCTGCTCTCTGCTACTGCATAATTGTGTAATGTGGTATTATAAAAAAAAACACATAAATGCTATCGATATCACACAACATCCTCTCAATTCGAGCGTTGCAGTAAAACACTCACCTGTCAGCACTGACACTGCAGCACACCATTTATGCATACACAGTACTGTGCAGAAATCTTAGGCACATGTAAAGACATGCTGTGAAGCAAAGATGCCTTCAAAAATAATGCAGTTAAACATTTCTACATAAAAAATACTCTATACCGAGCAGTAAACAGTTATAAACTAAAGTATAAACTCAACATTTATATGACAACCTTTTGCTTTTTAAATATCATCAGTAGTCTCAGGTACACTTGGTGCAGTTTTATAAGGAGATGAGTTTTACTGAGCATCTTGGAGAATCTGCCACAGCTCTTCTGGCATCTTTGACTGTTGCACTTGCTTCTGTTTCTGTGGTGTATTGTGTAAAATGCTACCGTCTGTTTTTTCTGTTTTTCATTTTCTTGTTTGAAAATGTAATATATGGAAATCTAAAATGCTTTTTTTTTTTTTTTTTTCTTTACAAATCCTATAGTACCGAAGTCATTAAATAAACATCTAAGGTCTTCGGTGTTCCACTTCATCCTAAGTGTTCAGTGGGGTTGAGGTCAGGGCTCAGACCTCAGGGCAGGACACTCGAGATCTTCCACTCCAACCTTAACACAGCATGTCTTCATGGAGCTGCTTTGTGCACAGGGGCATTGTCATGCTGGAACAGGTTTGGGTCTCTTAGTTCCAGTGAAGAGAA
>JAQQZX010000021.1:2890891-2906212 GCA_030068355.1 Notoglanidium maculatum | reverse complement strand
GAAAGAAAGAAAGAAAGAAAGAAAGAAAGAAAGAAAGAAAGAAAGAAAGAAAGAAAGAAAGAAAGAAAGAAAGAAAGGATAGATAGATAGATAGATAGATAGATAGATAGATAGACAGACAGACAGACAGACAGACAGACAGACAGATAGTCACATTATGTGGTCAAAAGCTATCTACTTTGACATAAATATAAAGTTTTACTCAAGCTCACACTGGTGCATGAAAGAACATAGCTGCTGAAGCTTGCAGCCAGAAAAGTGTGCACAAGATATCAGAAGCAGAAACTACAAAACAAGCAGCATGAACAAAAGACTAAATCCAGACCAGGATTCACACATGCAGGGCTGAAACCTGTGATCTAGCCAGCTTCATAGATGAGTCATATTTTGGGTAGTTGGTGTTACAATGTTGATGCAGAGAGAAGATTTATTCCTGGCTGCGCAGCTGTTTGCTATAGAAAAGTGAGAATGAATAGTTCTGAACTACAGGTCAGACAAGCCACTGAGTGAGGACAATAATGCAGGTTTTCTGTTTCTCTACCCTCCCTGATGGCCCAGGAGATAAAAGAGTTCCATGTCTGGAAGGAAAAGGTGTGAAAAGGCAGAACGAAAATGAAAGTGAATGAAGGTGAGCGACTGCAAAGCACAAAGACTAAACAAGAGACAACACTCATATTAACACTAGTGATGTGAGAAACAACTGAATCATGCACCTGCCTACGGCTTTATCGTACATCTGCCCTGATTCAAAACCGTATATGAATAGACTTTACTGATAAAGAGATGTCTGGACTGAATGGGTCCGGATGTGTCTGTAACAAAAAAGTCTGAATCACAGTTTTATTATTACTAGTTTGTTGTTATTTTTATGAACATCAAATGAGTAAGCATTGTGTTCCTTTTTTATTCTCATTCTGTGAAGGAGGCATGACCTCTGTGTCTGTCAGTCCCAATGAAGCAGGCGTGGCCTCTGTGTCTGTCAGTCCCAATGAAGGAGACGTGGCCTCTGTGTCTGTCTATCCCAATGAAGGAGGTGTGGCCTCTGTGTCTGTCAATCCCAATGAAGGAGGCGTGGCCTCTGTGTCTGTCAATCCCAATGAAGGAGGTGTGGCCTCTGTGTCTGTCAATCCCAATGAAGGAGGCGTGGCCTCCGTGTCTGTCAGTCCCAATGAAGGAGGCGTGGCCTCTGTGTCTGTCAGTCCCAATGAAAGAGGCATGGCCTCTGTGTCTGTCAGTCCCAATGAAGGAGGCGTGGCCTCTGTGTCTGTCAGTCCCTATGAAGGAAGCATTCATACTGAATTCAATGTCCTGCACCAAAACACGTGCAATTTACACTTTATGGTATCTTGCTTGGCCAACAAAATTCTTTCTGATCTTCAAATGGCATATAATTTTGTTTTAATTCTTTTCAAGGATACAACCTGGAACAAATCAATAATATCAATAATAAATTCTGCTGTTTAAACATGTGATTTTTTTCAAACAAATTACAAAAAACTAGTGGAATAAACTTTTAATACAATTGTCAAACGAGTGTTAAGTGAAGATTAAAACTGTGCTCTTTTAGGGAAACAATAAATGTTGGTTAGGTGAGATGTAGCTACAGTTAATATAGGAAGGATAACATTAGAATGAGTGCATTAATATAAACCTGTGAATTGAATTATAACCGGCACTACTGTCAGAGCTGCTGTTATAGAAATTGAGCCAACACCTTCTGACTGATCAGATTCAAGAATTCAATACCACTGTGGTTTAATGCTTTGTAACCTTTCTTGGAAGTTACAAAGTGATCTTCATTTCTCTTTTATAACATTTTGATGAACATAGTAGCTCAATTAAGCTTTTAATACTTGATGTTAATATTTAAAAACAATGCATAATCGTTTATCAGTATATACAAATGCAGAGCACAAAAATATATCTTTATATATATATGTGTGTTTGTGTGTGTGTGTATAAATACTGCTCCGATCATAATAAGAACATGACATCCTATACCAATGTTTTAAATAGGCTACTGAATGGCACTGTGAGTGCAATGATAATAATGAAAATCTTTCAATCTTTAAACCATCAGCTAATACATCAATAATACTGCTATCCTGAAAAAACGATTTGGACGTGAATTACATTGTGTTATAAAAATGTATTCATATGCATATAAAAAGTGCAATCTTTAGGATTTTAAATACAGGTATATGTTATAAGCGTCTTGATTTCAGCAGTCAGTTCTTCTCACTGAGAGATGTTTTCTCTGATGCTGTAATGATAGCATGCATCATGGTCAGTCAATCTAGCCAATAAAGTACTGTTTCACTAAGGAGGAAGCAGTAAAGTGAATCCTGAGCGACTTTTTTTGAAGTCAACCATGGTTTGTCCAGGCCTCGTCTCCACCGTCACGGTCTTGGCTTTACTGCTCAGGTGCACTTGGACGCCAGTGGAGCACACTTTAACCGTCAGAGGAGTGTTTTTCACCCTGTAATACACACACATACAAGTACATCATTAATAATGACAAAAAACATTATTAAACTGTTTGATGTAATACATAATACACTATATGGCCAAAAGTTGGTGGACACCTGATCATCACATCCATATGTGTTTGTTGAACATCCTATTTATTATCTGCTTTGCTGTTATAATAAGCTCCACTTTTCTGGGAAGGCTTTCCACTAGATTCTGAAGCGTGGCTGTGGGGATTTATGTTCATTCAGCTACAAGAGCATTTGTGAGATAAGGCACTGATTTTGGGTGAGAAGGTCTGGGGTGCAGTCGGTGTTTCAGCTCATCCTAAAAGTGTTCAGTGGTCAGGGCTCTGTGCAGGACACTTCAGTTCTTCCAGTCCAACCTTAACACACCATGTCTTCATGGAGATCGCTTTGTGTACAGAGTCATTGTCAAGATTTGGCAGCCATTTGTGTTCCACAAATATTACACTTTTTAAAATACACACGTAATGTCAATTTCTGTAAAGTAAAGGTTACATTTTGAAAATACAGTACGTATTTATAATAAATAACTCAATTTCAAACTGTTCCAGCCCACAATAACTACATAGTACCTTGAAATATAAACATTAAAATGCTTCAAAAATATCATTTTTGCATCAATGTGTGAATCCATTTATCATCTCATGCTTAAAACATCCAAATCCATATCTCATCCATTATAGGTTATTTAAAAAATGCAATTTTGGTGCCACAATACTCACTCAAGCCTGTTACATCAACTTTCCCCCCTATGAGATGTATGGAAGTTCAAAAGAAAGCTGCATCATCCAAATTTCAGAAAAGTAATTTGCTAGTTAACCACATTTAAAAGCAAGATATTAACAAGGTTTTTTACCTTGTAAAATTATGTTGTTACATGAGATGATTCAAAGTTTATAATCATTAAATACATGCTTTCTTACATTCGATGTTTAATATTTCATACAATAAGTTTAATATTTCAGAGTTACAATGTGGACACTCTGTGGGCCAGTCTAAAGCTGATAATAAAGGGATCGCATCTGAATTATCTGAGATAAAGATTATTAAGTTGTGGAAGTGAGATATAGAAACTGGCTAAAATAAAGCCCTGGCTGCCCAAATAAATAGTGTGTGGTTGCTACATGAGAAGTGAGGCAGACCACACCTTTTCTTTCTCTTTAAACCATAAGTTAAACCTTGCTTAATTAAGATACAGAAAAAACTAAATTATGCATTGATTAAATTTCTATTGTCACTAATAGTGAGAAAAAGAACCCTAATATATTGATCATTTGTCTAGATTATTGCTTTTTCTTGTTATAATGTTATCTGAAGTTCCAAAGCATTTTGTCAAATGGGTAGCTAGCTAGAAAGATAGGTAGTTAGTTGGCCTTATGAACTCATCACCAGTGAGTTTCCACATGAAATGTCCTTACATAGATGGCCTATTTTTATAGTGTAATTCTCTCTTTTTTTTCTAAATAGATCATAGAACAGTTTTGGGGGAACAAAATGATGGTAAGCAATGAAGCGTGCAGCTCTGTGTAATGCTGCAACTGACAGACAATGTCAACGTTTTATACAATATGATGTCCTTTGCTTTTGAGTCATATTTCACTGTAACATACAGCATGTCTCAAAAATAGAGCCAATATTTCTGTAATTGTGTTGCACCTGGGCTTTACTTTCCACTACAAAAATATCCTGACAGCCATTTAGAGGCTGCTGATGGTTGTAGTACTCCCACACACACACAAACACACACACACACACACACACACGCACACACACACACACACAGTGTGTGAGTGTGACTGTAGCTTTATGCATCTGAAAATCCTTCTACTGCAGAAACAAACTATCTAAAAATGACTCAGTCCTGCCTTATTCCTGTTTTCCTTTTCCCTCAAACTATAGGCAGGTCTTCATTAGTTCTTTTTTCATTTTGAGTATTATAACTCTGAGCATAGCCACAATTCATGTTTTCAAAAAGGTCATTTGCAGGAATACTTTATTACAAGATGGTGTGAGTAGAGTTAGACTGCCGCCTCTTATCATTATGATTATATATGTATAAGTTTTTTCAGGGCTAGGATTATGAGAGATGTTTGGGTGGTTTTATCAGGATTAACCACATTATGTTCTTAGTATATAATATAATAGTATGTGTGTGAGTGCATATGGCTGTTATGTAAGAGTGTGATGTGGGGCTGAAAATGTCCCATTTGATGCAGGCAAAAATAATATGACATTTAGGCCAGAAAGTCGAACTAGGACACTGGGTGTCAGTGCGCGTCCCCATTTCCTAAAAGCACTCCTCACTTTATCATATTCACTTGGTACTGGGGAAAACGCTGCAGCTCTTTGGTTGGACAGAACAGTGTGGAGCAAAGTGTCTTTTAAGACACAAACAGATTCTGTGTCCAATGTATTTTGATTCATAAGTGGAGAATGGACAAGTAGAATTAATCAGAGAGAGAGAATAAATTCTACTTCCTACTCACTTTTGCAAAGCAAAAATGTACATTTGGTCTGTAGCTATGTTTAAATGTACACACCCTGATGCTGTAACTATAGCACATGTTTCTGAATCCCATCACCACAAATAGGTCTGCAGATACACAGTACTTGACATGGCAACTTTGCAGAGCCGCCATCTTGCACAATACATCAGCCTAATTAGACACAAGGTTAAGGTTAGGAGTAGGGTTGGGGCTAAGTGTTAGGGTTCGGGCTAGGTGTTAGGGTTGGTTTAGATGTTATGGTTTCGGCTAGGTGTTAGGGTTGGACTTAGGTTTTAGGTTAGAATCTTCTGGCAGTACTTCCAGATGTTAACATGTCTTGTCTCAGGGGCTGTGTTGTGTACTGATGTGGGTGTGTCATGTTGTAAAGTGGGTGTGTCTTGTCACCTGCGAGACTGCACATAGACCCTTCTCCACCACCTGCTGCACTACACACATCATTTGAGGATCAATGTGAGAATTCATGACAAAATCAAGCAAGCATAATGTGCAGTCAATGTGTGGTTAAACACACTGACAACAAGTAAAGATGCTAGCCAGGCTAAAATATTTTCAAATACTATGTGGGGAGAGATCCACAGTTTATAGCCAACATGTTAGCAAATGACTTTTGTATTGAAGTCATAAACCTTAATGTGTTACATCAAAAAAAAACTTTGTCAGGAGAGAATAAAGGTTATGGTTATACAGTCAAAATTTATGTTTTATTTTATTTATTTGTTTTATTTGCCTGTATTAATGCACTTAACTAAATAACTAACCAACTAGCTTGACATTACAATATATTCTCTACCACTTTTCATCCTAATGAATTAGCTTTCCAGGCAACCTGAACAACCTAACCCTGGAATTTAGAAAAACCAGACCTCCAACACAGAAAAGTGGAATGTAATAGTCATTCAACTCAGAACTCCAAGTCGGGAAGTCAGGGGCCATCCATGTTCTGTTTATAGTCAACAGCAAACAGAATTCCTTTTTCAATAATTTGTTCTTGCTAAAATTAGATTCTACTTAAAAATTATTTTGTAGTGAAAAGTTGTTTTAACCACTTTGTAAGTTTAGATTTGTAATGCAATTCTGCTGATTTCAACCCAAGCTTATCATTTTTATGAGGAAAGTTAAAGAAAACTGTTGACCTATATTATGCATTATTTATTTTCATTATTTGCTCAAAAATAATTAATGCAGATCTTATTAATATGTTTATCAAATTAAGAGACAAGGCTCACAAATATGACCTTGCTCTGGGCATCCATGTTTTCCTGAGCTGAAGCACTAGAACGCATTAAAATCAGAACTCGACTTGGAAGTTCTGAGTACAGTGGATTCTGGCATTATTCCCAAAGGAATTATGACCAATCCTGTCTACTCCCATAGTTATTATTGTTTGCACCTGTGCACGATATTTTGTGATGCACATATTTGGTCCTGTTTCTCAAAATATAAACAACTGTAATTTAATCCACCATGACTCTGAACAGAATAAATGAGTTACTGATGATGGATGAATGAAAGCAGTAAAGGCATCACACAATGCTGCACAAAAACCATATAGACTCATGTTAATGAACATAGCCTTTCTTTGTCCTGAAACTCCCAAGTAAAAAGTAAGTAATGTTGAAAGAAAAAAAAAAACACAGACTATTTAATGACAATTATTGGAAAATAAAAATCGTGCCAGAAACGTAGGACATCACTCAGAACCTAAGAGAAATAAAGGAAGAGAAAATAAAAAATATGCAGTGTGTTTGCCATCAAACACCAGTAGACTCATGATTAAGTATTTAAAACAGATCCACAGTAATAATTAATAAACTGAGAAGTTAAACCCTGTGCCTTACCATTGCCTCTGTTTCACTCTTTCATTTTCTTATAGACTTCATTAGCAGGTGAGCCATGGTACACAATCCTAAAAAAACCTATGATGCATGCAATCCCACCATTCTCTATGCTGTTTGTGTGCTTTCTGCTGCTCAGTGCTCACAACCCACTGTCCTTGTTCTCACCATTTATATTTATGTCAAATACTCAACCACTCAAAAATTCCCCGACTTAATCTGGCTAATATTGGTTTCCATTTAATGCTCGATGTGAAAATGCTGTTCTGAGATCAGCTGTGTCGTCATTAAAACAGATTTTCTCAATGCATCACGTCTGCAGTTCTTTTGACCTGCTTTTCCTCATTTGCATCTCTGAGATATGGCGTTCGTTAGCCAATGAGAGGCTTCATGCGGCACTGGAAAGCACACAAACAGAATTGGGGCACAGTCGTAAATCATTAAGGTGTCATCCTTCTGCCCTTTCTCCATTATCCTGTCTTTACGATACATTCTCTCGTCTGACAGCATAAGCGTTTGGCTCTGGTATCTTATTCCAAATAAGGGGCAATTTTGGGCAAACAGCAGAGCATCTCCACTGAGATAATGTCATGCTCTGTTTTCTCTACCTCTGCTTTTTGGACCACGACATGAGCTCAGCTGTTGTGGTTTCATCTGTCAGTCTGAAAATCCACTCAGAGACTGGCAGAGCTATAGCAGATATCATCCTGAGGCCCTGCTGTCACCACGAAGTCATTAATGTGCCTCATCATGGCATTTGTTTTTGTGTTCTCATAGGAGTCTGGGTAGGATGTTGTAGTCTCTTAGGTGTCTGTTTTTTATGGTTGATGAGTTTTTCCTGCAGTGCTATAAAAACAAAAAACTAAACAAAAACTAAGTAAGACCAGGGAACCACTGTGAAAAAGTGATAAATGGATGGTGAAAACCAATGATGTATTGCAATTTAGTAAATTAGAAATGCTCTATTGGAAGTGCTTTACTCAAGGGTTTACTCAAGATTCCTATGCCATTTTGAGGCCAAAGTCTGCCCATTATACCCATTTCTACTGGTCTGTTGTTGTTAATCAAAAAGTTCTGGTGATTCACCACTAAAAACTGGCCTTGGAGATGCAGCGATTCCTCTCTGTGACTTTAAAAGAAAATAAGATGGGAGAGCAGATAAGAGGTAAGGAAAGACATTCTTCTTTCCTGTCAAAAAACTTCTCTCATCAGCATGCCCTGTCCAAGCCCAGCATCCGTCTCTCTGAACCCCCCGCTTACTAAAAAGACAACTGGCTTGCAGGAGATGATCTGCCAGCATGCAGATGTGAAGGCAGTGAATGGAATCGGAAGTGAATTTGCAACCTCTAACTGACAAGAGTGTAAAAGCGAGATGATGAAAGAGGTAGTTATGTGAAAGAGCATAACAGACAGCAAGTGAGAGCGAAAGAGTGCACATAAATGACAGAGTGAAGGGAGAGGGCGAGAACTCATCATCAAATAATGAGGGGATGGCACAGCAGGAGAGGTGGGGGAAGAGTGTGAGGCGCAGGAAAGGAAAGGGCAATGCTGAGTAACAGATGTCTGACTTGTCCTGGTAGTGATGCAGGATGAGGTGAAGAAGTGAGTGAGAGAGAGAGAGAAAGAGAGAGAGAGAGAGAGAGAGAGAGAAAGAGAGAGGGGATGCTGGATGATGGAATATGTTCCATCGGAGGCAGATGATTTTGAACCAATTTTGGTTGAATTTATGGCATGCATTGTCCAATTGAGGCAATGGACAGGATAATTTGGGTCAAAAGCAGACAGCCTGCAACCACGTATACAGCTTTCAGTGCAATGCAAATGTCCATCAGTTCTGATCCATATCATGTCTAAGATTTGGTCTCAATGAGGTTGATTTTTGGTTGTGTTCTGGCAGTCAGATTCGGACAAGTTCATTTCTGTTGTGTCCATCAAGCTGGCCCAACTATCCTTACAAAAGGACCCATTAAGGAAACCATGCAAATTACAGTGTTGAGCTAGCTAGGTATCTAGTTTACATAAGTAATAATGTTTACTGAAGTGGTAACCTTTCATGGTAATGCAATGTGTAATCTACAGATTTCAACAGAACCAATAAAGACACTAATCCACGTTCAAGCACTAGACGGCAAGCCAGTAGGCGAATGTGTCATTGACCCTAGTGTGCTGTACAGTGATGCACAGTATTATAGTGTATAGCACATCCATTATCTATACAGTCATCCATTAGCTATACCACTTATCCATTGGATGTAGGGAAGCTGGAGTCAATCCCAGGTGACTTCAGGTGAGAGGTGGGGTACACCCTTGGCAGGTCGACAATCTATCGCAGACAGAGATGAACAACCATTCACACTCACACCTATTTAGAGTAGCCACTTGACCTAATCTGCATGTCTTTGGGAGGAAACCGGAACACCCAGAGGAAACCCATACAGGCTTGGGGATTACATGCAAACTTCACACAGAAAGAGCTGTGAGGGTTGAACCCAGAACCTTCTTGCTGTGAGGTGAGGGTGCTAACCCCTGCTGTCTCTCTTTGTTACCAAGTCTTCTAATTACTTTACTGTGTTTGGATCGCCATGGCTACAAACCAACAACCCTAAAATCACCTGGTCAGGATGGAAAATCCTAGCCTGGTCTACCTAAAGTCATGATTTTTGTATTTTTTTCAGTTTGTAATAGAGCATTAATTCCCTGCTACTCCAAATATCAGGTTTTCAGCCAAGTTAAGTTGCTCTCCCTTCTTATAGATCCTATAGGATCCTTGTTCCACAGATTTGCTGCCTAACAATACACTCCCAAGGTAATCCCCTGCTGAAAACAAAGCCATATATAAGTGTATATATCTGACGCCCTTGAACAATGCTATATCAGACATTGCATATCTCCAGTTTCAGAAGGCTGGTTCTTTTTTCAGAAAAACAAGGATATGGCTTTTGGCATATACAGACCAGGTACTGTGGTCAGGTACTATGAATATATAGTAATGCCATATGGCTTGATTATTGCACCCTCCACATTTCCTGGGTTTGTAAAGGATGTCCTCAGAGACTATTCCATTTCACTAGAATCCATTTAAAATACATGTCAAGACTACTGGAAAAATCATTTGCTAGCTGTTGGAACATAATGAGACAAATGAAACTGGTGAGTGAAGCACCAAAATCATTTGTCACAAAGTTCAAACCAAGTCCACATGAAAAGTGCCAGCTAAAACCATTTACATACGACTGTGAGAAATTAGTGTGTGAGAGGTTAGTTTATCTAACAAACCCTTAAAAACAACTCATAAAAACAGCCAGTGCTGGGGTCATGAATAATGCTGTTCTTTATACATCAAGACCGAAAAACCCCTAAAGGATCTTGACATTCATAGGAGTCCAGAAGGAGCTATCAAAGACTGCAGAGATTCAGCAACAAACATAGACACACTGCCTCACACACTCATACACAGCTCACACAATCATCGCCCTAATTAACACTTCCTGAGCTGCTAAGCAACCACTGGCTGGGATGCAGGAACATCTGCGACCCCCTCAGGGGAGTAGCCTGTATGAATCTGTGTTTGTTTGTGTCAGGGAAGTAAGGATGAACCTCCAGGACAAAATGGCTTACCATGTGACACTTCTAATGAAAAAAACCCACAATGTTCTTTTTATCTTAAGTACAGACAAGTGACAAATTGAAAATGACAGCATAAAAAGTTTGGGCCGCCATGGGCTGCCAGAGCACCTTCAATACACCTTGAAACTGATTCTACAAGTCTTTGGAACTTTACAGGGAGGATTTAAAGTAATGTGACACCAGTGATCAGATGAAGGTCATGTAACAGGTCCTAACTTTCTCTAGGATCATTATACGTGCACACACACACACACACACACACACACACACAGCATGTAGTGATGCCAAACACAATCTAAACCCCTAGGGGATGATGTCATGCATAGCAACAAAAGAGCTGATTATTCTGATCACCGTAGCTGCACATACCCACAAGACACACACACACACACAGAAACAGAATAGCCCATAGTGCAGTACATATCACATGTGCTCACTGAGGTTCAACGGTGCTGAAGGTCCTGCCAGAAATTATACACTTTTTTTTTTTTTTTTTTTTTTTTTTTTTTTTTTACAGCTGATACTCAGACACAAGATCTGATAAAAGTTTAACAGTAACAGCAATATCTTTGTGTCAGAGTCTCAACATACTGTTGGATTCAGTCTATGAGGGGGTGTATTCATCAGTTCAAAGTAACACAAATAGTTGCTATGCAAAAAATATCAGCACTGCCTGCTTTAAACCTATGACTGTTGACCTGATTTTCTCAGGATTGAGATTTTATTTTTAAATTGTTTCTTGATTTTATGTTACATCGTATCACATTTGACAGCAAAGAATAACAAATGAGATCTGTCAAATAAATTAAACTACCTTCAGTCTGCATTTTCTACCTCCTTATTTTTTCAGGTTTAAAGGCAAACCTCATTGAAAAACATTTAATTGAAAAACCTCATTTTGGACACCTCTACTTAAGAAAATTCCTGCAACCTAAGTGATATGAACTACACTATAGTAAGAAAATCTTAACTAAAGTACCTGCATGACCTGACTTACTGAATACAAGATATTTTCCCTGGTAATTATTGACATTTTTTTAACATAAGCTGCTATAACTGTAGATGTCAATACTGTACTAGGAATGTGCACGACCCAAGTAATATCTACTCATTTGAGGTCTGGTTGTAGTTTAAATTTCTTTGACAGACGGTGTACACAAGGCTTGCACACTGTGCATAGTCAGTACATGCACACTACAAAGTAATCGGTTTGCTATGTGAACCTGATAAAATGATCAATAAGTGTAGACACGATGAGTATGTAATTTATTATTTTTATAAACTTCAGACACTTTTGGCTGAGCTCAGTTTCTTCTTGTCTCTAGGGGAACTGTTGATGTTTGGGCTTTCTGAAAGTGCTTGGTTCAGGGAATCTCTGGGACATTTCACCCATGTGAGCAGCACTGTTTTGACATTCTCGTGATTTTATCTCAGCCTCCTCCACTCTGCTTTTGTCTTTGCCCTTTCTTCCTCTCCCTGAACTTCATCCTTTGCCAGGTAGTGATATATTTACAGTAGTTACATGGTCTGTACTATCAAGTGCTTATAAATTATCAAGTACACAACCTTTTTATGCTTATACATATTTCTAAAAAAAAAAACATAATTTGTCATTTCTTCTCTAATGAAGAAAGAACGTATTGCCACCTTATTCATAAAAATGTCTCAAAACAAGCACTATTGGATATGATTGGCTCTTTATCTTTGGATGCACATTTTAGTAACCCAGTGCTAATAAGAAACGATGATTGAATGAGTGAGTGTGGGTTTTGAGAAAGTGCGTCACACACATATGGTGCATCACAGACCCTCACACCAACAGCTAACACATGTCATGATGATACATTCATCATCATACGGCTTTTACTCCTTTGAAATATAAAACCCGTTTTCCCAGACTTTTAACACACTTATTTATTTATTAATCATGATTAATCAGGGCCAGGTGACCAAGAGAAAAGAAAAGAAGAGAAGAGATGTTTCCAGAGTCACTGTGGAAGACATGTTTATGAGGTTGCACAGCAACATTTATTGTATGTTCAAAATTACTTCTTCTTCAGTAAGTGTGGGAATACATTCTAGATGGGGTGCAAGTCCATCTCAAGTCACCATACAAGCACAGTTACACTATGCAGCAATTTTGCATAGCCAGGCCACCTACTGGTATGTTTGTATTAGGTAGGAGAAAACCAGAAAACCCTGAGACCCCATGCAGACATGGGGATCACATGTGAAACTCCACAAAGTGTGTGTGTGTGTGTCAGATTTTACAATGTAAAGAAAAAAAATATTAAAAACATACATGATCCTCAAAGGTCTCAGTAGGTTGAAAAATTGTCTCAGATGTTCACTAGGTACAATATTAACTCTTTGGAAGCTAAGTGGCACTGACTTGTGATTGTGCAACATCTAGAAACATGAGATAATCAACAGACAATCGGTTTATATCTGTTAAATAGCAACTTTTTAAAATCATTGGTGACTCAAATGAGATCATTCGTATTTCAGCAGAGTTTAAAATGTTGGAATTGTGAATCAGGAAATTATGAAGATGAATATTTGTTGAACAGCTAATATAAACAGTGTGGCTCTGCTTCTCCTGCCCCTGTTAATGAACTGCCACTGTTTCACAAATTTACTTTCTCTCAGAATTTCTGTAGAAGTAACCTTGCCTTGTTAATTTAAATGTAAATTTCAGTTATTTTAGCTGTTCTGTTAGAGTTTTGTTAACTGGGATGTCAAAACCTTGATAGAACCTTTTAAGACTAAGGTCAGTGTATATCAAAATTCTTGCCTGTGCTAATCACACATGCAGCTGTTGATCACGGTGTTTTGCACCCAGCAAAGAAATAAATTCCCTCACATTCACCCTAACACTCAATCATTATCTGGAGCTAGAAAACTGCTGAAACTTCATCCCAAGACCAATCAACACACACACACACACACACACACACACACACACACAGCTGTCTCAGCAGATGGCCAGAATGTGACTCTAAAAACTCACCCAAAACACACAGACATACTTTGATTAGGATGTCTCAGCATGTCCCAGGTGAGAGGCCTAGTGTACGGTCAGAGAGGGCAGGCAAAGATATGAAGAGAGAAAAAGTAGAATAACATGAAAATGAAGAAAAAAATTAGGCTTGAGGGCTAGTTAGCTAGCATAGCTTTAATTCTGAGAGAAGAGAAGAGAAGAGCAGCGCTCAGGCATTTTATTGTGTAATTGTTTAACATGCTAATTTTCATGCTAAATCGTTTTATGCAACTTAAAACCTTAACACTGTAGCAAGCATAGCCTCTAAATTTGATAAGCTTACATTCTATTGCTTTTAATGACATATTGTCTTTGCTAGTTAAGTTAAAATATGCAGTTTTATCTAATTTCCTAAAAGGCTAGTTGGTTTATGTGTTTTAGCATGTTTACTATGCTAGTTTGTGGGTTAGCTTCTCTCATGACTTTTTAAAATTTATTTATTTTGGCTTTTCCAAGGTTGAAACATAAGGACAAAAGTATTGTCAGCAACTTAAGCTGATTCAGAACATTCAGTCACACACAACGTAAATCTGTATGAAAATAACGCTGACTAGCGAAGGGCTCCTGTGTCTCCTGACTCAGGGGGTTTGAGAAGACAGGGCCGTGTATATGCGTGTTGTCATCTGACCTCCTGCCAGCTCTCTCTCTCTCTCTCTCTCTCTCACACACACACACACTACACCTCCCTCCACAATTCCACAGTCCCCATCTCCTTTTGATGATGTCGTATAGGGGTTGTGACCCCTTACGCTATCCCGCAGATGGTGGCACAATAGATTGTGAATAAACGTTAAGGAACAGTGATTAAATACACATACTAAATCCTATGTAATCTACAGCTGTTCCACACACACACACTCTCTGGCTGCTGGCTGCCTGAAGAACTAATATATATCGTTCCTTGGGGATCGGCAGTGAAAGAATGTTTAAAGCCAAGGAATGCTGCTATATATGACACTGAGACACAAATGTCTAAAATGTAGACCCCCAACACACTCACGCACACACACAAATATTCTAAATACACATATTGTGCATGTAATTTAAAGCTAAACTGATGTATGCCTTTCCAGCAGAGGAATGCGTGAGGCCATGTAAGACCAAGATTGTTAAATGGGAGTAAATGTGTGTATTAACAGTAATTCTGTTTAGTGAGACAGTAATGTTTCACTAAACCTTGGATTTGATGTCTTTTAGGGATAAACTAAATCTGCCTGATTAAGGTCAAAATAAGCCCTAATCCACATGAAGCACGAAGCATGGAGTTTTTTCACCTAGGATTAATTAATTACACTTAGTGATAACCGATGCATCTCTAAAGTTCATCACTAAAAGAAAATTGGTGCCTCATAGTGATGTCATTCACTATGAGTTGGTTCCTTGAGTCAAATCATTGAGTTGGATCTTATATGTGAATTTCAGAGCTGACTCACACATATGAATCTTTTTTTTTCTTTTCCATAGATGTAGGCTGTGCTGTGTTACCATTTGAGCTGTTCATTAGTGTGAATGGTGAGCCGTGTATTTTGAGTCTAAGTTGTGTTTTTGATGCTCAGGTGTGTGTATGAAACAGCATGATGAGGTACTGCATAGAAACAAGGTGTTAGAAGATGTACATGTTATCTGGGTAAATCTTGCTAATGAATCACAGACATAGCTGCACAGTAAAATCAAATCTTGCTGATTTCATGTTAGATTTGATAGATTTGATGAGTATTTTGTTATTTGCAAGGTAGAATGTCCATCCATCCATCCATCCATTATCTATACTGCTTTATCCATCTGGGTCGCGGGGAAGCTGGAGCCAATCCCAGCAT
>JAQQZX010000021.1:2879096-2890681 GCA_030068355.1 Notoglanidium maculatum | reverse complement strand
GAGTAGCCAGTTGACCTAATCTGCATGTCTTTGGACTGTGGGAGGAAACTGGAGCACCCGGAGGAAACCCACGCACGGGGAGAACATGCAAACTCCACACAGAAAGGCACCCTGGGTGACCCGGGGATCGAATCCAGAACCTTCTTGCTGTGATAACCACTGCACCACCGTGCCGCCAGGTAGAATATGATTTCAGACACAGTTAGGCAAACCAACTCATCAAAATGTCAAAATAAATTTAGCAAATTTGGCAGTGATTCTCTTGGGAACTGAAGGAGTCAACTCTTATCAGTGAGCTGAGTCAAATGATCTGGCTCTGACTGAAAAAAAGATGGAATTGATATCACTCATGTCTCAAATGAGTCTTTAACTATATATAAAATTGAAGAGACATATAGAGATATAAAGAAATATGCAGGGAGTAGCTGCATGCACTTGATAAATAAAGAGGTTCATTGAGAAAAAGAACATCTGTATGTCAGTAATAAAGATAATACAGATGTAGATCAATCGACATGGATGCTGTGAGTTTAAATCGCATGTTGGTGGTACAACTGATAAATGTTTTTTTGCACAGATATATGATAAATGTCTGATAATCAGTCATGCCCTAAAAATAGTGTGAAATTCATTCCCACAGGCATGACACAAAAATTTTGCATCAGTGCTGTAGTGATTTGGAAATACTGTATTTTTCATCTGCCAGCATTTCAAAAAGAAAGTTTTTGATATGCATTAATAGATCATTAAAATACACATGATAGGTTGAATTGGGTGTGTTATGAAAAGGACCTGAGAGTGACACTTTTGCTTAACAACAGCCTAGCTGAGCTGTGACCACACTAACCGCTTAAGATGAGTGTGAATGAACTCACCGTGCGAAATGATCACACAACGTCCCGACAAGTTCTCCGATGCGGTCCTGCTTTGTCGCTAGCTGACCCCTCTGAAGGTGTATCAGCACGTCATCATGAGATGAAGTGTGTAACGCCACCATCTGGTCCGTTCCATTTGTTACACTTAAACCGATAACCTAAAGCAGTAAGGAGGAAGGTGAAATAATCATTTACAAATCATAAACATTTAAAGTTATAAAACTGTCATATTTTAAAGTTACAATATGTTATTTTCAAACAGCAGTAGGACCTGTAATAGTCACCTAATTTTAATGATAACAGAGCAAAATGATGATTTACAAGGCTTTAAATGCAGTGTATCTTGCTAGTTACTAGTTTCAAGCCTCTGTTAACATTTTTCTGGCCCGTAAATTAGCTCCACCCCCAGACAAAACACATCTATTCAGCTCTGCTGGAATATACACTCTGAAATTTGCATCGCCTGGCATTATAATTCAGGGCTAACTAAAACTATAACCTGGTTAAATACTTAAATAATTTTATACTTCAGTGCAAGAACATACAGTAGAAACCTAAATATTTCCTTTTATACAAAACAGGTTACATAACCTAATGAATTTAAATATGCCAAGCTATCCTCCCACTTGAGCTGATGCATCATCAGGTTCCCTCCAAAATAAGCCTGTGTGTTAATCGCTCGGTGCGTCAGGCCATGTTGCAACAAGCTTGATTCAGAACACACTCTGTCACCACAAGACTCGGCCGCTGTTAATATTTTAGTCTGCGACTCAGTAAATCCAGACAGTCTGTTCTACTTCCTCTGGAACTCATGGCCTTTTGAACTTTTAGAAATGATCAGATGGAAAACTTTCCTGTATATCATTAATGCTCTTTAAATGTACAGTAGGTCTTATAAGCAGTTCATATTGTTCACGCACCTCCAATTAGACCAGCATGTATATTCTGATATTGCTGATATTTGTAATGTAACACATGTTGTATTTTTGCAGCATGTAGCAATGTAATTAATACAATCAACTGTACATATTAGGTTACTTAAATTGTATAATACACCTGTATATTGCACTCATTACATGTTATCACTCATTATATACACCAACAGAACATCATTCTCAGTTATTATTCGAACTCAGATTCTGTTTCAGATTCAAATTTTATCTGATATTCACAATGCTATTGTAATTCGAATGCTAATTCTAACACTACTCCTAATCTAATCATGAATAGACTTATTTTGATCTGATCACATCCAATGAACCATGAAACATCCTTACATGTAGCTTCAACCACCTAGACAAACAATTACATGTTCCTATTCTGATAACAATTTTCAATCTGATTCTGATTCTAAACTAATATTGGACTTTTATTCCACTTCTAATTCTGATTCAGACCTTTATTCTGATTCAGATCCATAATTCCGATTCATATTCTAATCCTAATTCTAATTCATCTTCTAATTCCAATTCCATTTCCATATCTAATTCTGATTCTGATTACAGCCCTGATTTCAATCACATTTTGAATTCAAATTAGATTCAGAGCCATAATTCTGATTCTGATGTTAGTTTTAATTCTGCTTCTGTACTTTATTATTATTCCAGTTCTAATTCAGATATTGATTCAGATCCACTGATGTTATTCATGTTCTAATTCTTATTCCAAATCTAATTTTGGTTCTGATTCTCGTGCTCACTTGACTCTGATTTTGAATCGGAATTAGATTCTGATTCACATTCAATTTTTTATTCAAGTTTCTAATTCTGATATGAATTCTAAATCTAATTTTGAATCTATTTCTGATATGGCGTATCCAGGGTTTTTCCCTGGAACACTGGGCATGTGACAGGAATACACCCTGAATGGAATACCACTCCAGCACAGGACACCATACACACACATTCACACACTCATTCAGACCTAATTCTGGTTCCAATTTGAAATGTAATTTTGATTCTGATTTTTATTCTGATTTGATCCTTGTGTTGAATCTAACTCTAATTCTGATTCCAACTCTGATTCTGAAATTAATTAATTAGCCTTAACCAAGTCTTAGGCAAAGGTCTGCCTGTATTCTCTGCACTACATCATGAGTCTTCTCAGGCTCCTTGTCCCTTGCATGAAGATCTGATCCTGTTAGGGCGAGAGATGTGTGACTTATACACTCCAACAGTGTGTGTGTGTGTGTGTGTGTGTGTGTGTGTGTGTGTGTGTGTGTGTGTGTGTGTGTGTGAGGAACAGAGAGAGCTGGTCAGTCTGGCACTGTTGTCAGTGTGACCAAATCCTTCTTGCACATTGTGGCACCGTTCAGCTCACGAGGCTAACACAATGTAGGTCAGACACCTCTCACACACATTCACACACACACATGACCGCAGTGGTTGCGTTCACACAGTCAGGTCTTCAGGCTGATTGATAGTTAATCTCCTCTTGAAATGGGAATCTAACTCTAAAATGAAGTATTGCTTGTGATGTGTGTGTGTGTGTGTAAGTGTGTGTGTGTGTGAGAGAGAGAGAGAGAGAGAGAGAGAAAGAGAGAGAGAGAGAGATGTACTCACAGTCTCGATTGCTATTCGTTTTTGCACTTTAAAGTGCTTCTTGGGCTCTAGTCTATAGATGTGTTTGTCCGTGATGAGAAGAGCTCTGTCCTTTGTGTTATTGAACCAGTTTAGCTAGAGAGAGAAAGAGAGAGAGAGAAGTTTATAGAGTATTAATAGACAGACCTGCTGGAAAAACAACACACACACACACTCAAAGAGACAGCCAATTTTTCAAGGAACACTCGCTCAATAAGTTCAATGTCTGATTTCTGTGTGAAGTCACAGCTAAGAAAGACGCCTCTATAAATAAATAGTCCATAAACAGTCATTATTTCCATCTGATAGGCTTGTTGTCACCCTGGCAGCCTATCTACCATCACACAGGCACTCAAACACACAGTCACACACTCGCATGTGATCCACCTGACCAATACGAGCGTACCCGACGCATCTGGAGGCTAAATTGAACTTGTGCATGTGAGAGATGGAGACAGTGACTGGGTATGTGTGAGACAGATTGTCTGAAAGACAAGGAAAGAGAGGAACAGAGGTTGCCTACCATCCTGACGAAGCTGGAGAAGAGGACTTGGCTGTACTGGTCTCTGTTCTTCAGCTCTTTGGTGATTCGCACAAAATTGGAGCTGGTTAATGGAGAATCTTTTGCCTGTTAGGAAATGTGGTACACTTAGAAACAGAGTGCTGATGTGACTTTAAAATGACTTATTTTAATAGAACAGGAAAATATGAACAAAAATAAAAATGACCTTAGAACATACAAAATACTTTAAGTAAAACAAAATACAGCTGCAAAAAGTACTCTAGTTTTGTCCCCCAGTTTGTAACCCAGATAAATAAGTATTGAGCTATCAGTCCACTTCACAAGTACCCCAAAGTACTGCTCTACCACTAACCCAAATACACAACTAATATCACATTACTCCTAGTTCTGTCTCTAACTTCTTAATTACAACACTTATCCTAAACACTTGGCCTTTGAATCTCAAACACTCCCATCTGGAGCAAGATTTCATAATTAACCATCCTATAACCCATTAACCCACCTAAACCAGCCTAGCAAACCATCACCTAATTTGTATCATTAATTTCTTCTAATTCATCCGTATAAATGCTGCATCCACAACCTCTGAACGATGTAAGACCTAACCCTCTAACACTTAACTCTGCCCCCCCTTATTATCTCCCCCTCGTATCTGGGAGATAAGAAAATAAGTTGAGATAAGAGGAAAATAATCATTGTGGGATACACAGTTTTTCCAAAATAATCAACTTCATGTGGAAACAGTAACGCTGCTTTGAGTGGGGCCGCATCACACTAACACATCATTGATTATTTTCCTATAACAGCACACCACCAAGTGTTTTATTTCATACATATTAGCTCAGAAACAACACCTGTGATTGATCTCTTTGATTGACAGCAGAGAGAGGAAGGGTTCGAGAGCAGGGATGATTATAACACTATAAGTTATTTAATCCACTAAACACTTAACTCTAACCCTAAGACCTAAACAAAACCCATAGCTCTATCCCCGGGGCCATAAAGCCGTATACTGTACATATCAGAAGCCTGCTGTATCAGAATGCAGGAAATGTTTCATATTTATTCCTACATGCAATGAGCTCTTATTTAACAACCAGAGCAGAAAAGTAGGCCGTGCTGTATTAAAAGCAGCCAGGTGAGCAGGAAGCTACCCAACAGCATGCTACAGTGTGAATGGAGTGTTTAGAGACTCACATTGGCTAGGTAGTCTCTCTCCCAGGCTCGGTTGTGTCCCCAGTCCACTCTCTCTCCACTCAGAGCACTCATAGCCGCCACCTTGGCCCGGACCTCCACCATATCAGATGGAGGGATGTTCTTTACGATCCGTCTCGCTCTCCATCTAAGGGAAGAGAAAGACAGAAAACAAAGAGAGAGGAAGAGAGAAAGAGCAAGAAATCCATTTCAGGTGAGATTTCAGGAGAGATGAATCAGCAAAATGTTTGCACCATTGTGTGTGTGTCATTCATTTTTGCTGAATCAAAACTATGTGCTCCCAGGTATGCTGTAGTTACCAAGTACTCAAGAGAAATCATTTATTAATGCCTCTTCAGAACAAAACAGCTAACGATAGCATAACTCTTCCACAGCCCCTGCTGTTCATTAATATGATGTGTAATTTCTGTGTGTGTGTGTGTGTGTGTGTGTGTGTGTGTGTGTGTGTGTGTGTGTGTGTGATATGAGAGGCAAGCACACCTGCGATGTAGGTGTTGTGTGATTTTGTGGAACTGCAGCAGGGCAGCAGGTGGAGTCGGCCACTCCACACTCTTCCCGTAGTCCTCCATGTTGCGCACGTTAGCGAAGCGTTTCTCCACCTCCCAGAAATGAGCCTTTACTTTGTAGCGCTTATAGCAGCCCATTATGCTATAGATCGCCCGCATGCGCCGACATCGCATCCGTGCCAAGGCGCCACGCCACACCTACACACACCACAGACAGTCGGGTTTTAGAGATAACAAGATAAGAAGAAGTCAGACCTAACAAGCAAAGAAATGGTCAATTCTTGGGTCAATATGTCTAAAATATATCAAATAGTTCCCAAAGTATGAAAACTGCAAATGTTTACACTTAGTTATTTTGACAATGGTCTAACCAACAGAAAACATTTTGCATTTTTATAACTCTATGTTCTATTAAATGTAGCTTTTTGCAATGCTAGGCTATATTGGTTGTTTACATTGTTATCAGTTTTGGAGTGTGAGGTTTTTGCTGGAGAAGAAGAAAGGTACAAAAAAAAATCAAATGGACCTTCATGCTTTTAACATGTAATGGCATGAGAGCTCTGTTACCAGGCAACTGGAATATGTATGCCAAGCAAGGAAGCTAGTTAAACACTGAGGCTAGCAATTTAACTAGCAAGCACTTGGCTTTTATGTCTTTTTATACAGACAGTGTAAAGGAAGAGTGACAGTGGAAATGCAACAAAATCATCCTGATTATCACCATCTTCCTCAGATGTGTTGGAATATTGATAAGAAAGGACACTGTGGTTGATGGTAAAGTAACAAAGAATCTTTTGACATTTGAAACCACACTTTGGCCTTAAGGTTTAAATGTGTGCTTCAGTACATTTTAACATAAAAGAAAAGGCATTAGCAGAAATTCAGTAAAGTTCAACAAAGAAAGTCAATCACCTTCTGCAGGAAGAGAACGAGGATGGGAATGAGTGCAGCTCTCTCCTGCTCCAAAGTGAAGAGGGAGCGAGGAGTTCGCACAAACAGTTTGGTGTGTCCATATGCCACGTCTTCTTCAAAGCCATGCTGGACGATGATGGCCTCCACTGCCTCGCGGTCGCTTGCCATCAGATGATTAGGCCACGTGTACTCGCATGTCATCTTATATCTAATGAGATGCAATGAAAGGTTCAGTTACAATTCCCTGTCACATATTTGACATTTAGATACTAACATTTTTCTTCATTTTTAATTAAATGATGAAATCAAAACCACTATATAGTTTAGCCTGATAAGTAGCCATTAAACAGTTTTGTCATAATATGTGCAATATTGTTAAATGAGTGTGCGACCTCTGACCTCTGAAGAAAACGCTCATAGGGTTGTCTGTAGGCAAAGCCTGCTCTGCGAACACGGACATTCTCCAGCAGGCCGAGGTAGGCCACCTGATGACGGCATCGCGCCTCATCGAACAGCATTGGAGACTTCACCTCATTGGGTTTAACGCAGCGCACGTAGTACGGCTCCTGTAAATACAACACACACTTTACACACTCTGGGTACACGCCTGATGAGGGAGGCAGTCTGATAATTAGGTTGTCATTAAACTGGTAAAGAACCCAAGTTTGATCAGCTCCACAACCACTTCGTAAACTTGCATTACTACTGTATATGATCAAGTAAATGAATCCAGTGATGCTTCTGTACATTGTGGAAGGCAGAATCTTCATAAAGTTTGATTTTGCAGTAGGGCTATTATCTGAAATGTAAGGTAGCTTGTGGGTCTGGGCCACACAAAAAAAAATAGAACTGAAATGAAAAAAAATACACTTCGTAAGTGTTGACCACACTGCGCTGAGTTTGTGGTTTAAAGGCCACTCTGAGTAACATGGGAACTTTTTGCACATGGCTCATGTCTGGTATTAACCTAGCTTTTAAAACACCAAGAAACAGAACAGAAAAAGAACTGTAATGTAAAAATACAAGAGATGAATATTTTGATATTTCACCACTGAGTGATGGCATTTGTTCATGCATAATTTGGAAATATACAGTAAGTAATTTGAAGGATATGCACTGCCAGAACATATGCAATTCTTGCAATTATTGTAATTAGATGAAACAAGAGTTTTATCTAACACATGAATCCACTCTCAGATTTAGATTATTTATAACCAAAAAACAGAAAGAAATTTGACTGGCAGTATAGCAAATATATATGTAACTTGAAAGGTAGCTGCCTTTATTGTGTAATATTACCTGGATACTACATGATGGAGAAAAAGTTAATCTCTATGTCAAATTTGTGACAGAATATCACTTTTTTGGTCATGTTTTGACATTTTTGTCAATTTGTAATCAGAGATGACATTGTTTTTCTGTTCCCTAATCACTAGTACAGAAATCTCACTTCACATAACAGATGGACCAGATAAAAAAAGTAGAAGTATAGATCATCTTATGCTGAGATTGTAGCCTCCTTCAGGCAGGGATGAGTAAGGAGGCTGTGCCTGTCTGATTCAGAACAGGTGTCCCCAGTGGACCAAAAGGAGAGCAACAAGTTTTCAACTATGAACCAAAAACACTGCGTGGCCCAGGCTTGTCCCAAATACACACACATGTCTGAAAAACTGTGACTAGAAAATAGCTTCAGGAAATGTCATGGGATGAAGTCATCAACATAAATTGTGAACTGCCTAGATTGAGGTGCTAGATTTAAAAAAAGCTATATAAAATCACTGGTTTGTACCATCAGAAAATCTAAATCAGATATAGACTAAGCACTTCAGACAGACATTCTTATATCAAGCTATTTAAATATAATGATAGACAATCATAGACTTGGCAAAATGCCCCATCCAGTGTAACCCAATGATTCAATGACAACTGACTGGACATTCTTAACTGTGTCCTAACCACTTTTCTGTAGCCACTCAGACACTGCAGAATATCTGACTGGAGCATTTTCATTTGCTACATGTAATTAGATTTGAAAGATTACTTCCTCACCTTGCAGGCGAGTTTATCAATAAGGGCGATGATGGAGTTCTTAAAGAGCGTCGCAGCAGTCAGCGGCCGCTTGGTCACCTCTGTAATGCTCAGCTTCCCCTCAGGCCACATGTCCTTAAGCACAGGGTCTGAACTGGTGACAGAGGACAGGAAAATCTAGTCAGTATGTAATGTAGAAGGCGTGTCCTCTGCATCTGTATACATTGAAGGAGGCGTGTCCTCTGTGTCTGTATATATTGAAGGAGGCGTGTTCATATATATTGAAGGAGGTGTGTCCACTGTGTCTGTATATATCGAAGGAGGCATGTCCTCTGTGTCTGTATATATTGTAGGAGGCGTGTCCTGTGTGTCTGTATATAACGTAGGAGGCGTGTCCTGTGTGTATGTGTATATCGTAGGAGGCGTGTCCTGTCTGTGTATAATGAAGGCGGCATTTCCTGTCTGTATATATTGAAGGAGGTGTGCCCTCTTTGTCTGTATATATTGAAGTAGGCGTGTCCTATGTGTCTGTATATATCGAATGAGGCGTGTCCTGTGTGTCTGTATATATCATATGAGGCGTGTCCTGTGTGCCTGTATATATCATATGAGGCGTGTCCTTTGTGGCTGTATATATCGTAGGAGGCATGTCCTATGTGTCTGTATATATCGAATGAGGCGTGTCCTGTGTGTCTGTATATATCATATGAGGCGTGTCCTGTGTGCCTGTATATATCATATGAGGCGTGTCCTTTGTGGCTGTATATATCGTAGGAGGCATGTCCTATGTGTCTGTATATATCGAATGAGGCGTGTCCTGTGTGTCTGTATATATCATATGAGGCGTGTCCTGTGTGTCTGTATATATCGAAGGAGGCGTGTCCTCTGTGCCTGTATATATCGAAGGAGGCGTGTCCTCTGTGTCTGTATATATCGTAGGAGACATGTCCTCTGTGTCTTTATATACTGAAGGAGGTATGTCCTCTATGTTTATTTATATATTATTTGTCTATTTTATTATATAAATAAATATATATATATTTCATATTGATTATGCACAACCTCATAGAAAGTGAGACTATACCTGTTATACATCAAACGTTTAAAATCCTGGAAGAGTGGGTCCTTGTTCTTGTCCAAAAATCCTTCAACTGAATACCTATTAAAAGAGAAGATGATCACTGGGTGTATTTGCAGACCAGTAAAAGCTCTGCTGGCTGACTCAGAGCTTAGAGAAACAGATAAAGAATAAAAAAAGCTCCTGAAATGTGACTCATTCCTGACTGCAACAGCAAGACCTCATATACAAAGAGCAGGTAAACACCAGCCTAAACATAAAGCCCTGCCGCATCAACACTGAGGAAACTTCACACACAGCATAGAACCTAATGAATCTATTAAACAACAGTTTCTCCACCTTTTCCCAACTGTTGCTGGGAATCAAATTATGAGGCAGCAAAATTACATAAGTGCACTTCAGATATCTGGTACTGTGGAAACATGATCAGCGTGAAAGAGAAAAAACACAAACACACACAGGCAACGTGATGTGGTGCTTATGTAAAGTGTTGCACCAAAACACACACACACACACACACATACACACACACACACTTGATCTCACACACAGGTTCTCTGTTTATCTCCCTGAGTCAACATTTTTCCTAAACTTATCTCAGTCACTGCCAGTGTGTGTGACAGGTGTGACATACAGTGAGGTAAAAGTGTGTGAGGCAGCGGAAAACCAAATAAACTAAAACACTGCTACTGAACGTAACAACCTGACTAATGAGAAAATACATGGAGCGTTATGTAGCAAATGTAACATAAATGTACTTTTTTTGGTTTTGCAAATTTGCTTGAGTGAGAGGGAAGAGTATTTTCAAATAAACCCAGTGTCACGAATTTTATTTGGAGGGATCAAACTGGAGTTCTCGACTTGATCAACAAAGTACACTATCTACCCACCTCTGGTAATGAGTAGCAGGCTTTCTAGAAATAAAAACATAAGCAGCATTGATGATGGATGCATGAATGGAGAGATGGATGGATAGAAGGATGGATGGATGGATAGAAGGATGGATGGATAGAAGGATGGATGGATGGACGGACAGATGGATGGATGGATGGGTGTTCCATGATTGGGGCACCTTTTTAAAACAAACAAACAAACAAACAAACTCATTTACCCAACTGTCAACAAATAAATTGTGTACAAATGTAAAAACTAAGAGAGAGAGAGAGAGAGAGAGAGAGAGAGAGAGACAGAGAGATTGTTGCCTAAGATGGGTAATTGTTGCCTTAATGTTTTTTTCTTAGACTCCATTTAAAAAATGGTTAAAAAATCAAAGTTTTGTGACACCTAAATGGCACCATAATCATGGAAACACCCAAATAATGGCACAATATTTTACTTTTTATCAGAATTCATGAGTCATGTTCTCTATCTCAAGTGGTTTGTTCCCACTGAATACATTATGGTTTCCATTAAAGACTCATAATGAGGCAGGAATGATGGAAGACACGTTAATTGGAATTGGAGAGAAAGAGAAAGAGGGACAGGCGGAGAAAATAAATGGATAAAGAGTTATGGAACCAGAAAGCGAAGAAGTGATGAAGTAGGTCAGAGTCGGATCAGAGAGGAGGGTCTGGACGAGGGTATATTTAGCAAGAGAAAAGGTAGAATGGCCTGCTTCGGTAGAGCCGAATACTGCAGTGTGTGTGTGTGTGTGTGTGTGTGTGTGTGTGTGTGTGTGCGTGTGTGTGTGTGTGTTTTGAGGGAAGGTTGACAACTATTTTCCGACAGCTTTGATCCCTCAGGGACATTATTGTGTAGTGGGTGTGGGAGGCAAAGACAAGTGTCTCTGTGAGATTGTGTGTGTGTTTGTGTGTGTGTGTGTGTGTGTGTGTGTGTGTGTGTGTGTGTGTGTGTGTGTGTGTGTGTGTG
>JAQQZX010000021.1:2845583-2868647 GCA_030068355.1 Notoglanidium maculatum | reverse complement strand
CCGAATAGAAAGCAGAGAGAGAGAAAGAGAGCGCGAGACTGAGACACAGAGAGCAAGAGAGAGGCTGTAATTTCCAGCTGAGGTCTATCTGAGTTAACTCTCACCTTCTCCAGCAGGTAGTTGTTGATATGTCCTCCTGTTGGGTCTCCATTGAAGTTAAAGTTAATGTCCATGTACTTCCCAAATCGGCTAGAGTTATCGTTGCGGTTGGTCTTGGCGTTCCCAAATGCCTCCAACACACAGTTGGATTTCAAAAGCACGTTCTTCACACTGAAACATAGAAGTATTACAGAAGTATTCATTCAGGGAAGGCAGTTGAGCAAAGGGGAGCTGAGGCAGAAAAACAGAAAAGACTTTTAGTTAATCCTCATTGATTTCAACTATTACAATATATAGGCAATAAAACCTATAGAGATGTGCTCTAATAGTAATATATAAAATGTTGGCTAGTGTGATGAGGACTGATCCAAAGCAGAGTCATGCTTACCAATTCAAAGTTGGTTATTTTCCAATAACATCATGTATTATTACTCTTTTAACACAGTAATTTGCCAACGCAAGCATTTTTTTAATTCAAGAACAACCTGCTACACTCTTTATTAGTATAATTACATTCAAATATTGTGGAACATGTGTGGAACAAGTTAGTTCCTGTTATCAAATACATTATAATGGCTATAAATAGTTGTTTCCTCACAAACCTCTCTTTTTTTCTTTCTGAAACTTAATAAGGTGCATGTTGTCATGTTATAGAGTATAGTATATCCACAAAGAGCAAAGCTTTTTGTCCTGAAGACATATTCCAGACTTTCGAGAAAACATCAAAGCACTAACACAGGAGACTCCTTCCATAAATATTAAATAAACGTCTCCTGGCACAAGACGTTTTTCTTTGTTAAATAATGACATGTCAACCAACCTGAGACTTAATGACACTAAAGTAACAATTTGCCTTGCAGCCATAGCTGCTGTCAGAGATGTTATAGAAAATACCACTTTGGTATAAATGCAAAATAATATGTTTGCCTTTTGTATTACTCATCAATGCCTTTATATACATAAAGTAGTACATTGTGGAAAGCAAAAATGTCATTCAGCTAGCAACAATAAAAAAGTTCCATATTTAGTTTACTCTTTAAGCTTCATTTAGACCAAACATTGTGTATTGTATTTTATATTCTTCTATTTTGTGCAATTAGGGAGATTGGATTTGTTTAATTTGTTGATGGAAATTTACCAGATGCTGCAACCACTGGAATTAGAGTAATAATGATTAATTTAACTTTAAAGTACTGTAAAGATCTGCAAAGTCTTTAGAGTAATTTATCCTGCTTATTTTTCAAGTCTTTAGTTAATAAATACTGTATATCAGTTACAGTTACAGTTATTAGGCACTTCATTGATTTCTACACACCAGTCAGCTAAGAATAAAGACAAGCAGGAAAGTATTACAATTCTTTGGTGAGACAAACATAACAAAATATTAACGTAGACAAACCATAGACATCCTCTCATTTTCATGTGACTTTTAAGTGTCTCAAAGTGTTTAAGTCCTCACCTCTCAACCTCTTCCCTTTGGCTGGGGTTGGTGATGGCAGCGATGTACTGCATGATGTATTTGCTGGCTTCTGTCTTTCCTGCTCCACTTTCACCTGGAAAACACACCCAGATTGATGCTATACTCACGCAGCAAAATTCTCAGAGTTGATTTTCTCTTGTTAACCAAAATGGTATATAAAGAGATGAATTGACACTGTATACATGTGGTTTAACATTAAAGGAATCAAAGCTGGTGTCATTGAGAAGTGTTTCGATTTTACAGAGTTATGAAAGCAGCACGCTCTGGTGTTAAGTGGAATTCATTTATAACTATGCCTGTTAGTTGTATTATGAACATTTTAGAAAATGACAAATTAAACACCAGCATAGTGTTAAAATGAACTCTCTCAGAGTTGATTTAACAGTTTTAAAGCTTACTCCATAAACTCTATCATGAACCTGTATGTTTGCAACAAAGAAATTTCTACATCCATTATATCCCGACTCTTGGAAAGCAATTTCAGTAGCCTGTTGCCAATTGTTGATTGAGTTATTCATTAAGCATGGATTAACGCATGTTCTGTTATAGAGAAACAAAAAGCACATCCTGAAGTGATTTATCCCTCTTATAATACAGCAATTTATCAAACATTACATTAAAAAAGTATAAATAAATGACTCACTATATCCTTCTAGAGTAACATTTAATGTTGTGAAATGTCCACAAGTCAAGTTCCTGTTATACCTTAAACTATAAACAGTTTTTCTTTCATCAGCCTTTCTTTTTTTCTTTATTAGACACAAAAAACAGCTTGTCATGTTAGTGAGAAACCAGAAAGCATAAACTCCTTCCCATGGTGGAACGCTTATTGAGTATTTACTGAGCAATGACACTGGAGACTCCTTAAATAAACGTCTACTCATCCTGTCATTGATTTTCTTTCTCGATTACCAACATGTTTTTAGTCTGTTTATGTTTAAACTTGGATTATGTGGAGCGTTTGACATGCAAGTCCCTGTGAATTGGCTAACCAATCAGATTTGCGAATTCAGAAATCAGTTGTTCATGTGAGTTATTATGGGCTTGGTTTTACTCACTGATGAGCTGAGGGTGTTGATTTGTTGGTCAGAAAAAAACATCACTTAATACAAGTGTTACTGATTACTGATTATTAATGGTTTGGTGTACATATTATTTAGATAACATGTTAAATAATGCATCTCGTCCAAATAGAAAATGTTTAGTGGATATAAGATCTTAGAAAATATAAGATCAGGTTGTACAGTTATCAATGCCGTAAGCTTATTCTATTCCAGAACACTGTTAAACTAAAAACTTTGCAAGCACTCATGCAATCTCTTCTTGCAGAAAACATTCACCCTGTCATTAATTATTTTCTGTACAATTGCACAATACCAAGTGTTTTATTCTTTATTTTCTGCTTAAGTTTACAGTTTGTTAATGCAGTAAATAATGACATTACATGCCATATAACTTTGCAGTTCATGTCATCGATAACACTTTATTATTTTCATATATATATTAGTAATAATGCATTTATAGTGTATTTATGATGATTGCATACAATGCAGAGACAGAATCATCTGATTTGTGCCATCAGTTTTTATATGAGTATAACATACACTAAACAGTCCATCATTTGTTCACAGTGAAGTTAGTTCCCTTTGCAAGCCAGCCTCTCCAAACCCAAGCTCTAATTATCCAATATGTTTTAGTTAGATACCTGAAATGACAATGCAGGTGTCTTTCGCTCTTCTCTTCATGGCTTTGTAGGCCGCATCAGCCACTGCGTAGAGGTGAGGCGGGTTTTCATACAGCTCTCTCCCTCTGTACGCATCAATGGCCTCCTTCCCGTAGATGTCCATCTGCCTGTAGGGATTCACCGACACCACCACCTCGCCGATAAAGGTGTAGATTCGTCCTTTTTCAAACCTGAAAACACAATCAGTCCACCAGCATAAACAAAAAAGTGTATTGTATGTAAAAGCTCTAAGAAGGAAAAGTTTGTGGAAGTTTTATCCCATTATTATACATTATTTATACATGATCCACTGTATGTTTTTGTCCTACAGAGTATTTTATTTTTAAGAAATGTGCTTGTAAATATGCTTTTATTCACCCCTCCTCCCTTCAGATGCTCCCTTTAGGGGTCACCACTACACCACATTGGTTATCAGCGTGTTTAATTTAGCACAGCATTTGAACCCCTGTTAAAATTATCTACATCTATATCTAATATCGTCGCAACAGTCAGAGGTAAGTCTTCCTCCGTTTATTCCTGCTGAAATGTAAATGATAACAGGAACTGACTTGCTTCTCAGACATTACAAAACATTAATTATAGCTAGGAAGGCATGGTGGTGCAATATGTAGTATTATTGCCTTACAGTAAAAAGGTTCTGGGTTTGAACCTGACAGTCCACTGGGGCCTTTCTTAGTGAAGTTTGTACGTTCTCCCTGTGCTTGTGTGGGTTTCCTCTGGGTGCTCTGGTTTTCTCCCACAGCCCAAAAACATGCAGATTAGGTCAACTCTAAATTTCCCATATGTGTGAATGTGAGTGTGAATGAATGTTGTGTCTGTGTTAGTCCTGTGATAGATTAGTGACCTGCCCAGGGTGTACCCTGTCTCTCACCTGAAGTCAGCCGTGATTGGTTCCCAGCTTCCCACACAACCCTTAATGAATAAGTGGTGTAGACAATGGATGGACAGATGAATAAACCTAACACTAAATGGATTAAAAGTGCAACGGTAATCATTAATAGATAAAAAAATTTTAAATGTGGGCAATGTTCTTTGATATAAGATGACTGAGACACTTTGGGATGTGCCTTTATTGGAAAATAATCAACTCCAACATGTTAGTGGGCCACATCACACCTCCCCTTTGATTATTTTCCTATAACAGCACATTCCAAATGTTACAATGTTACTAAAACCACCCAATTTATAAATACATTTTAAGTGATTAGTCGTGAGAAGTCACAGTTGCTAGGCTTATTAGTATTTGTGGTGCATTTGTTTACCCTAGCACATGATTAGATATGTGATATGTACTGTAGAGACAGTGGAACCAACACAAGACCATTAACAATAGCATTTCTCCCATTGAACGCAAATTTTCTCAGGTTACGTTATATTCAGAAAGGTCAATATTGTGTCACAAGTTTGACTTCTACATTGCAAATACCAGGAAATCTCAAGAAGACTTGTTGTAAATGCACTGAACAGGACCCGGTCCGATGCTAGCTAATCGATCGTCAAAAGGAATTTAATGACAATATCGATAAAAAATTAGTTTGTGTGGGTGAAAAAAAATCAGAAATAAAAACATTCTGGCTCGGATAAAAAAAAAAAATAAAAAAAAAAGACAAAATATTATTGTAGTCATTTAAATAATTTAGTGAATAGTTTGCTTGTGAAAAAAATCTGTACTGAGGAAGTCCATTTTTTTTTTACAGTTAAAGTCCTTAGATTAAGAGAGATGAGAATATTAATAGACAAAATCATTCATTCACATCAAGCTCACAGTATCACTCTGAATATTATCAATACCAATTAAAACTCATTGTATAGTTGCTTATTTCTCAAATGAAAAGCCTAGCTTGAAGTGAATTTCAATTATCAGTCAAACCAGAGGCGACGTAGTATCGCATGTCTGTCAGAGTGACATAAGCTACACCCACATTTGACAGGAAGTGATACGAAGGTGGGAAGTGAGAACAGGAAGTGCTGTGGAGGCCTGAGATGACTTGCCTTCTCTGTTTCATAAAATCCGAATGATTGAGTGTGTTCGGTTAGACATGTCAGTCGTTGCGCTCAGCTTAATTCATGTTCATATTATGATCTTTATCAACATTTACAAATGTTTGAATAATAGCCTCTTATTTAAATAATTTATGAATCTTATTTAAATAGGAAAAGGAAAGTTTGACAGATTAATATTAAATATTATTAAAAATTAATAACAGCATTGTTATTAATAACTTAGAAATTGCAATTATGCAATATGTAGCTTTTTTAATGGTAAATTATTCTATCCAGGGATTTCTAATATACATTCAAAGAGTATAATAGCATTTGTTGTAAATGCATAGAAATGTAGAAGCTTCTATATTTGTATATAAACAGTGTATATAAACAGTGTATATTATGTTCTCCCGATTAATCTATAATTTGCCATTTATATATTTATTTGTATTATTTATATTTCTCATTCACTGTGGTCAGAAATTTAGCCAAGAAATAAACTAAATGTTGTTACTATCAAATCCATCTTCCCAAGTTGTCATGGAAACGCTGAAAAGCACACAAAATGTGAAGAGACGTGTGGTTTTGACTCAAAACGCATATACAGATGAATCAGACTAAGACACCCGACGTCAGAGAAAGATCTTAGAGAGGGATTAAAGAGCTTAAGGTACTTCAGTTGCATCACTGCCTTGAGACAATCTTCAGCTTAGATGACTGGAGTTAATATTTGTTTTGGTTCCCTTTAATAATGTATAGTACACATTGCAAAGCAATTCCATGCTAGTGCTCAAATTTGTAAGCCAGACATTAGTCACAGCTGAGGCATCGTACATATCGCTGAACCCATCCAAACTGAAAGGGAGTGGTCTAAGTGAAAAAGTAGCTTATGTACTGCGATTAACCTTTAAAATATCATGTTTTTCAGTCATATTTCAATGAGTCAACATCTTTTCAGAAGATGAGAGTAAACCAGAACTGAAAAAGTTAGTTTTGAGATCTTTCTAAATCTTTTTGTACAGCACACTATTTTCATTATTTCTTTCACTGTCACAGTTTGCTCATCTCCTCTTACCTGAGCTTCAGGTTCTCCAGGAACTGCTCCATGGTCACCTCGTCCAGGAGCACGAAGTCCGATTTACCGAACTCGAAGCCTTCCAGCTCCGCCATCCCTGAAGTGGATGGAGAGACGAGTGAATGATGACAGGAAATACAGAGAAAGAGAGAGGGAAGTACTGCAAGCCGGTAGAGGAGACTGAAGTAGAATGATGTGGGTGTGGCGTAAAGCCTTTTCTTTTTTTTTTATTCATGTGCTGCTGTATTTAGGCAAGCGTTGTGGTCTGTACTCTACAGTGCGTCATCCTGTGTGTGTGTGTGTGTCTATAGAGTATCACACATGAGTAGCCCTTCCTTAACACGTCTCTCTATATCTATATCCTTTTCTCACACACACATAATATATATAGTGCTATAATGTGTGTTGATGTTATGTAGTACAGGAGCTATGATGCTGCACTGGAATTTTATCTTCAGGGAATAAACACAGGATTTCTTGGGTTGAGATCAGTCCTTTAGATGTGTGCAGATGAGGCTCATGGGAAACTGCTTTAAACTTTGTGCAGGTTCCTTTACCTAAAGCCCATTACTGAAATTAAGAGAGGAAATGTAAAAACCAGTCATCACAGTCCAACTTCCACCAACACCAAGAAAACAATCTACATAAAGGTCACCTGGTGGAAGCCATAACTAGGACTAATAGTGTGGGTTGTTGGTAAACTAGGGGTTATCCATTAGGGGTTGCAGGGAAGCTGGAGCCAATCTCAGCTGACTTTGGGTGAGAGGCAAGGTACAACTTGGACAGGTCGCCAGTCTATCACAGGGATAACAGAGAAACGAACAACCGTTCACACTCACATTCACACCAATGGGCTATTTAGAGCCGCCTCATGACCTAAACTGAAGGTCTTTGGGCTGTGAGAGGAAACCGGAGCACCCGGAAGAAACACACAAGAACATAAACCTGATCAGTTTATATATTTTTACTGCACTCTAGTTTATTGTTTTTTATTCTTAAAAGAATAAGTTAAAATCTGTGTTGATGACTGACTGCCAGACCTATTGTTCAAAATCATGTAATGTATGTATTCATTGTTTAATATTACAAATAGTTATTATAAAGGATCAACTAGAGAAGTTAAAGATACTGCTCAATTTTTATAAAACTGTTTGAAAAATGATGAGGAATAGTCACGTACACATGAGCACCACCCACTGGACAGTGAGGCTTATGAGCCAAAAATTCCAAAACCTTTTCTTTTCCCCTCATGTTTTATCAGATTCTTACCATGCATGTTAAATGAGAGCCACACTTACATACACATGGGTTTAGTGGTTCATTGTCAGAACGCCCCCAGCTGACAGGAAGTGGGGCTTATATATGAGACTTTTTAATATGAGGCAGTTCAAAGAAGGAGGGGTTGTGTAATTCCACTGCACTTCATCTGATGTGGCCTGAAGTTCACATCAGTGATGAGATATAATCACGTTTACATGCTAAAACTCAGTCACTGTCATAGTGCCACTGACTAGCAACAGGATATGTGGCTTAATTCTAACAATAAACTGTAACACACCATGTGTTGTTTTTACTGATAGCACGGTTTGATTTTGTGTAACGGATGTTGACACACCCTTGGTGCTTAGATCAGCCACTTCTTGTAGATATATTGTATTTTGGCTAGCTGTTTTATGCCTCAGGGCACCCTCATGTCCCTCATGTCACCTTCTGGCTCTCCCTTTTAGTGCTGCTGGCATAGCTAGTCCCTGCTTGCACTCTGCACACAACCTATATCTACCTAGCACACCCAGTAATCTGTATTCTCTTTCTCTCTCTCTCTCTCTCTCTCTCTCTCTCTCTCTCTCTCTCTGGTATTTAAGTCAACATTAAATGAATAAATAAACACAGATAAATAAATGTGTATGAAATAAATAATTAAATGTGGGCATGAAATAAATCCTGAAATAAATAAATGAGACAATAAATATGTAAATAAATGTAAATATAAAAAATATAAATGAATCAATATTCAATAGATAAACAATCAAATAATTTTTTTTATTAATAGGAATATTTATTTATTTACTTATTTAATACTGACTTAAATGGCAATAAACAGTGTTTATTAATTATAAATGAGGAAATATTACTGATGTCTTTATATCAGTAATATACATATACATAGGAAATGTAGAGTTACATGATGTAAATAATGTATGATAATGTGATTAATGAATGTCATTTTGCATGACAAATTTTCCTACAAAGTTTTCTGCAAACCTCAATTTGCTGACATCATAATGTAGTGGGAGTGAAATTTTATTAGTTGTATTAATTAGTAAACTTACTCATTACATTTGGTATACGTGAACAGGTTGCTATTAAATGTGAAGACTGTCCACGACAAAAATATCAACACTGTAAGTAAACATAATTTATTTATTTATTTATTATTTAAATAAAATTTAGAAAGGGCATTTAAAAATGTCCATCTGTGTGATTGGTACACGTTGATTTTCCTGTACATTTTTGCTCAATTTGAGAAATTTAAGTAGGACTCAAATTAGTGTTATGTGCTTTTTTATAAAAAAAATTTTTATGTATTTAATAAGGCTATCGTTATTTCCAGTCTTTAAATTGTATTTCACAAATAGTTCTGCTGAATAATGTGCATCAGATATGATGCTGAAAGCTTCTTTAAATGTAATATCACAATTAAAATAACAGTATTAGACCAGTAAGTGTTATTTATTATTTTGTATTTTAAGTAGTAAAAAGGTTCAATCTGGTATGAAACTAATATAAACTAAATCAAATTTACTGATAAATAAAACTGCTTGCTACAGAAATTTCAATATTTTGTGTCACTATTGATGCTGTGAAGGAGTAAAATTATGCGGCGAAAGAAAATTGGAAGAATTCTGATGAGAAATTTAGAAGGTTAAAAAACATCTCTGGAAATGTAAAAAAGACAGAAAATTACAAACCCAAGTTTGAACATCAAGTTTGCAAAATGAGAAAATGAGAGTTTTTCAATGTTTTTCATGAGTCAGGCTTTATAAGGGCGATGATGTTTCACTGATGTTCAGAGAAGCTTTGGAAGTCCTGCTGAGAGGATTAAACGAATCCAGCGATATCAGAACTAGAGAGGATTCGTGGTGTCAAAACCACACACGATCTTTAAGTTAGGCACACAGATCAACAGTTACAACAAATCAATCACAGGCTTACACAAAGGAAAATAAAAGCTGATCATTTAATGTAATTTAACTTTTTTATAGAAAGAATAAATATAAAAATCAGTGCTAATTAGTGACTGCAAGATATATTGTTCAAAATCATGTAATAGAGTTTATTTATTGCTTAATAATACAAATATCTTGATTATTTCCAATCCCCTAAATACACGTGAATACTGCACACTGAAGATCACAAAAATAAATGTTGCTGACTTTCTATATTGCAGCAAATATAATCACCAAACAGTGATTTAGTTTTTTTGGAGTGTAGAATTATTTTTTTTTTTACGTGGAATCATTAGCATTAAATCTTTAAATTTATTTAGATCATGTAGTTTCAGGTGGTCAGTGACCTTCTGTGTTGAAGACTTCTTCTCTCGACTTGACCCTAATTCCATGTCTTGAGGTATCGTCTGCTCCCTGCTTGTCCTGATTTTCTCTCGAGACTCTGAATTGCTGTGTGTCCGTCGAGAGTTCTTGTCTGGAGTCTGGTCAGATCCTTGAACAATCAGTGGAGCTTTTCCTTCATCTGAGTCCTCTTGATAACGTGATGGAGAGCTTGCAACATTTGCCTGATTTTCATGAGCTGTAACATGTGCATGGTCAGCCAGCTTATGCTTTCTGGGAAGAGAAACGCTTCTCCTGGGTTTTGAGTTCCTTTCCATGGCCCTTCCTCTTGGAGGCTCATAATTGTGTCCCAGTATCTTTTGCAACATCTCAAAGCTTTCTTTAGGGAATCCTATCAGCTTTACAACATCACCGCTGTGTCTGATCACAACGCCCAAGTCTTTACTACGTTGGATTCTCTCAAGGATCTGCTTTTGTTCAGCATGGTTAAATTTCTTCAGATGTATTTCTTGGGTGCGCAATGAAGTACTGAGATCCTTAATGGTGTTCAGGAGATGTGCTTCAGCTTTCTCACTGTTCTTTCCAAAAAACGTGACCATTGAAAACCCAGCATTGTCTTGAACCACCATCTTAGTACCATAGTGCTCCTCGATCACCTTAACAACATCCTCCTGTTGGGTGAGTATAAAGGTTACAATATCTGTGTCCACTGGAATTCGTGCCATTCCGTCACTTGAGGATGAGGGACTGCTGTGAGAGTAGCTGGGCGAAGTTTCGCCACTGAAGCTTGGACGCCTCCTAAGAGATCCTCCTGAGGCTGAATCTCCATAAGATGCATGACGTTGCATGGTGTCCACTGTTTGGCTATCACTTCCAATAGAGGAGTAGTAACTGCTATGAAGACTCCTGGGAGATCCACCTGAGGCTGAACCTCTGTATGTGTGGTGTAGCACGTTGAGACTAGATGGAGAATTTCCTGATAATGATGATGCACCATCAACAAGGGGGCTCCGTCTGTGAACAAGCAGTTCACTGCTGTCCTGCCGTTGATATTTTTGGACAACAGCATTCACTGGACTGCTTGCATTTCTTTCAGTGAAGGATGAATAACTGCTTTGCAGACTCCTGGGGGATTCAACTGATGCCGAATCTCTATATGAAGATAATAATGATGGTGCACTATCAAGTAACTGATGCTGACTAACAGCGTACATTTTATCGACATTCCTCGATATGGACTTGGAAACATTTCTGGGATCCATACTATCACTCTCCATGTCAGACCCCAAAGTAGAGCCGTTGTGAAGAGCTGATGAAGCTCTACTATGGGACTGATGTTCATGACTCCGAAGCTGTACAAGTTCATTGCGTATGAGCTTTAGTTTCAAGAAGGAGCCCTTCAACTGAAGGTGACATGAATTGAGCTGTGTTACGTTAAAGCCATAACATTTCAGGAGCTTCAAAACCTGTTCTGGGTTTGGGAACATCCTCAAATCCAGTGTGGTCTCAACTGGCATGTCCACCTGAAACAGCACACAGAACTTTAGACAAAGATGTAGTTTATCATTTTTGGTCATGTTTAGGAACTCTGGGACTCTTGAAACTGAACTGTGTATATGTAAGAATTTAAGAGAAGAAGAGTTTTACCTCAGACAAACGAGCTTTCTGTATCTGTATTTGATAAAATCTGTTGTCAACATCTAAAATATGAGTACACTCCAGGACTCCAGGAACTAGCACCAAGACAAAAAAGGACAAGATAGTAATCCAAAGGTTTTGGACAATGCTCTTTCAAGGCTTTAACGAACAGTGAGCGTGTTTTCATCTTCCATACCTTTAGCTGATTCAAAAATAATATAAGCCTGGCCTGGAGTAGACGTTGGATAAATCACTGATAAAACATCTCCACCACTATTCCTCCGCTTTAGGAAGTGAATCTTTAACTGATCAACCATCCGGTCATGAGGAAGAATACCTGGAACTCCATACACTTTAATAACCATTGGCTCCATAACGACTTCAATTCTAAAAAATAATGAAAAGTGGACTGTTAAATTGTTGAACAGTATCAAAACAATTCTGCCAGTCTAATGTTTATTAAAACCTGGAGTTTTATTACAGTTTATTACACGGCTCATTTGAATATTCAATTCTAATTGGTCAATTACTGCATTTCACGGTCTGTTATTTCTGTGCAGACCGTTGCTATGTATAACAGATTGTTGCTATGGACCTTGTCATTAGCAAAAGCAATAAAATCATTTTTAAATCAATAAAATAATTTTTAAATTGATATTTTGGGTCAAAATATTGATTTCTTTAGTAATTAGTTGTGTAATAAGCAGGATAATGTACAGCAAGTTGGTCATTATTGCCAAATAAACTCCTTGATTCAAGACAACCGTGCTTTGCATCAGGGTCCTGCATCATCCTGTCTCGGGTTATTTCACAATAATGAACGGCTCGCTGTACATTATTTCTTACTTATAGGTTTCCCATATCCATAGCGGCTTACATAAATACTTTGAAGTCTCCATCAGTAAATACATCCTGAGACTGGTTTACTAGGACCCAGACTAAGAATACCATCAGTCTAAAAGTCAGATGGAAGAGAATATAGTAAGAAAGCGTAGAGACAGAATTTTTTCTGCTTTACCTAAGAGAAAAGCTATTTAACAAAATGCCTGATTAAACAAATAGGTTTTTAACCTAGACTTAAAGATTGCGACGGTGTTTGAGTCCCAGACACTAATCAGAAGGCTGTTCCATAGCTGGAGGGGCTTTGGAGGAAAAAGCTCCACCTCCTTCTGCAGCCTTCATTATTCTAGGTACTAATAAATAACCTGAACCTTTTGGTTGAACAGGCAGATCATTATAGACCAAAAGGGCATTCAGGTAATGTGGTGTGACCATTCAGTGCGCTATAGGTCATGAGTAGTGTTTTAGTATTAGTATCAGTGCAAACATCAACTGTGAGCCAGTGCAATGAGGATAAAATTAGGGAGATGTGATAAAAAAAAACCTTCTGGTTCTTGTTAGGACTGGCTAAGGCATTCTGAACTAACTGGAGCTTGCTTATCCAACATCCAGACAGCAAGCATGAAAATAGTCAAACCTAGAGCTAAAAATAGCATGAACTAGTCTTTCGGCATTGTGAAGTGACATCATGTTTCATTTGATTTCTTATTCAGAGCGACTTACAAAAGTGTTCTATCAATAAATGCATCCTCATACCGGTTCATGAGTTCAGGTACTAAGAGTACTAGGAGTCTAAATACTCTGTCAGGGAGGTTAATATATTAGGAAAAACCACAAATGTGGACATTTTAAAAAATAACAAAGTGCTAATTTAAGTATTTCATCAAGAAATAGGTTTTAATTGTTGTTTGAAGACAGCCGATGATTCCGTTGTCTGGTCACCTAGGGGAAGTTCGTCAGGAAGGTGCCAGAACGAAGAAGAGCCTTGGTGCAGGAGTTCTCTTAACTCCAATAAAAACCCTCTGGTCTGTTTAGAAGTAATGTAGTGGTGGTATCTGTGGTTTCAAAAGCTGAGCTGGAATCAAGCAAATGTTAGATAAATTTCTCCTTACAGCAAATTTCACCATATCAACAATCTGCATTTTACTCTTAAAATTAGACAATATGGAGCGACCACCATACAAGTGTAAGCTGTTACTCTAGAAAAGGTAATGTATTAGTTCTGTTATAGAAAATAAATACCTTCTGACTAATCAGAGTTGAGAGTTGAACAGAGATGTGGTTATAATAATATTATAATATAATATATACTACTAATAATAAAAATTTTATCCTAAAATAACTGTTTTGACCAATCAGTGTGATCCAGGACGCCTTAATGTTTTCTGAATACTTCCAGGTGAGCCGTTTAAAAGAATCCAAACTCGTTTCCTTTAGTTCGAAAATATCGAATCGAATCGAATCAATAAAGTGACTCGTTATGGGTAAAGGCCAGTTGACAACAAGCACCTGACGACAACTCTAATACCGTCCCAATCAGAGAAACAAACATTACAACTCGTTAAATCAGGAAGTCGCTCAAACTGTGTGGGTTTATAAATAACAAAGTAGAAAAAAACTTACTTGCATTAATCCGTGTTAAGCGCGTGACACCTGCACATCCAACCAGGAGAAAACAGCAACTCAAAACTCACATGTAACTGAATTGAAAGTAAAAGTTTGCCCGAGTGTTACTGTACGTGTTGCACGGTATCCTGCACAAGCTGCAAATCGCGTCGCTTCCTGTCTTGGATCCTGCTTCATCCAATCAGATCAAGGCACGAAGCGACGTGACACGGCGCCTAGCATCGGCTCCCGGAGGTGTAAACGTATGTGCCTGTTTTCTGGAATGGTTTTGCTAATTACCTTGTTTGAATAAAATAAAAAGCTAAATAATTATAAATAATAGATTAGTAAATAAATACAACAGGCCAAACCTGTCATGTTTAACATGTTACTGAAAGTAGCTGACTGAGCAAGATTTACATTATATTAAATAAAGTATTTAATTTTAACACAAAAATTAATTAAAAAAATAATAGGGAATAAGGTTTACTAATATTGTTGTATTAAGGATAAGTTAAACATAGCTTAGTCGCGTTGAAGCGATCGTGTATTTTTAATCAGGCGCAAACAATGGACCAACCAACCCAAGGGGTCCTAGAGACACAGGATGAACACAATATTTTCCATAGTGCACTATGTGGTATGGCACTGCTCGCGTCACTAATCGTCCATGACAACACTTCAAACGCTTAAACTCATGTTCGTTTTATTTCTGCGTTATTCTGTTTCTTGGCGCGACTCCGACGGCATATGGGTACTAAAACAAACGGTGTTCATGTCTACCCTCGAGAAACATTGCTGGCCATAAAGGAATACTCAAAAACTGACCTGCAGGATGACCTCTTGGAAACGCTACGCGTCCTCGGGTTGCTACGGAAACCAGGCCTCCAGTCCTCGGCGTTGCCTGATGCCAGCGGCCGGGAGAGGGTCCGCCGAAAGCGCTGTGCGAGGAAGCGGAAGCGCGGCAAGCGGGCGGGGGTCCGTGCTAGGCTAAGTGCTAATCCTAGCCGACCGCCCCTACCAACCATGGTACTTTCCATTGTCTGTTCTCTGGACAAATAAATTGGACTATATCCGACTCCAGCGGACTACCCAGCGCGCGTTTAGGGAGTGCTGCGTCTTTGTTGTGGCGGAGGCATGGCTCAGCGACAGAGCTCCGGATGCCGCCACTCAGCTAGCCGAGCTAACTCCAAAACTCTGTACATTTTGCACCTCCATAATTTTACACATCACATTTGGATTCGCGCTGCTGCCTTGTTTTTGCCTTGTCTTATGTCTGCACTGTTTGCATATTTGCACACTTTGCACTTTATGTTGTCTTCTGTTGCACACCTGCATCTTTTGTACTTTTGTGTTGTCTTGTATGTAGCACCTTGTTCCTCGTTTCACTATACACTGTACCACATGTATATGGTTGAAGTGACAAAAGCCACTTGACTTGTTTGAAGATATTTAGAATAAAAACGCGATGTCCCACATTGTTCTGGTGCCCTTAATTCCTTATAACGTTCAGAATGAAACTAGACAAGAAGTCAGTTGTAAGGTATTTTATTAAATGGGAAAAATCCCACCATCACTCAACCATGTTGGTATTACAGTAGATTTAATGCAGAGTAATTTACTAAACACTTGACATATGAGCAGGAAAATGTGTAGACCAGAAACAGCAACCATCAAGTTACAAACATGACTGTCTGGTACACCACAGAACGCTGGATCCTGAATAAACGGCTTCAATCTTTAGTCATGCATCTTCTCGCAAATCCAACACATCACAAATGGCTCTCACCCTCCTGTAGGACAAAATAGACAAGAAAAAAAATTATATAGATATAGTGTGTGCGCGCATGTGCACACCGGTTCTCAAAAGGCATGCGGCTGAACACCAGCATGAACAGTGGTTCATTTGTGCAAGGTTTCTATAACCTGACAGCGAAGAGAATGCTGTCAGGCCTCAAACCACCCCAAGTTTCTCTAGCAGACATACAGGAAAGGACAAAGTCACGTGTTAGACCCAGCCTCGCTGAACAGCCTGCAGCTTCCAAGGAAAGGAAAAGGAAAAGGGGAAAAAAAAAAAAAAAAAAACCCCCAAAGCATGCTAAACATGACCAATCATTGGGGTTTAACCAGTTATGCTACCGGCACTGTAGGGTCAATTAAAGGTACAGGTTTTTATGTTTACAAGTGTTTCTGGACATTTACTCATGATTTAATTTTTATTTTAATATTCAGCATTACACTGAGGATCAATTTCTGCTGCATCACACATTCATTTGTACATTAAAGTGTTGACAAAGAAACATTCTTTACTTATTATTTTTTCCACAAATACAATCATATCTTACCGAGAATCCCAAGCAATCAGGGACTCAAGATAATGAGAGATCATGGAGGGCGATCTGTAAAGAATATGAGAAGCAAGTTAAATACTGAAACTCAGTTTAAGTGCACACAATGTATAAACAAACATATCTGAAGTTTCTACAGCCTCGCTGTGTAGAAGACAAAAGACTTCAACAAGCATCCACAATCCACAGACATGCAGGAAAGGACTAAGTCATGAAACATTCACACAAACAATGCAAGATAACTAACCTCAGTCAATGCAGACATTTTTTTATAAAAGATCTTGAACCATCTCGGATTTCTTATGAAACATGAAGCTGACTTCAGGTGAAGCAAGAATCAACCTGAGAAATATAATCAGACATCACATTTACTACACCAGTTTATGACAGCAAAGTTAGATGATCATCATCATGCAGAACACCGATATTTTAGCCCAACTAACTTCCACTCCATTTTAACCACATTGAAGACAACTAACTTTCCGGACACTGAGGAAATTTCAAAATGGCTTCCTGGACACGTGGTGCTGAAATTCTCTACACTTCTAGTCCCTTACATACAAACATTCATTTTACATCTCATATTGCAACCACTGGGGATTGAGTGTTTATTAAAATAAACATCGCATTGCTTCGTAAACTTTTTATTCACAATATTTACCTTCCGCTTCTTCTTCACCTCCAAGCACGTGCTCGACTGCAGCATTTCAGTCTGACTCTATTACGATCAGTAAACATCTGAAAAATTATAATATAAACAACTGAATTAAGAAACCCCTTTACTGTAAAGTTTTGCAAACCGAATCGGGACAAAACTGAAGAATTCCTTTCTTGTTAAAATTGATGGAGTGGTCACTAAATACAATACCGTGTTTCTGAGCGCCGACAGGATCATATGGACTTTCCGCGCATGCGCGTCCTCTTCTAGTGCTTTTTCTTCTGCTTTGACTCGAGGCGGTTCTCATGTGACGTTACGGTGTATTTACCGCCACCTACCGGTATTGACTGGTGCAAACCATAGCATTTCCTAGAAACAACTTACATAAATTTGATTCTTAAAAAAACCAACAATTAATTCACTAGATTCTGTCAAATAAGTTACTTTAATTAAGACTTAGAAGCACATACGAGATACGGGAACTCTGTTTCTTCCACTACTGGTTCTCGCCTTGGGCTGCATCTTCTTCTTCTTCGATTTGATCAGGTTTGGCAACTAAATTATGGTGTGTTCGCGCCACCTAATGGACTGGAGAGTGAGTGACACGTGTCAGTATTTTCAAATGATTTAACTAACTAACCAACCAACTAACTAACCAACTAACTAACTAACTAACTAACTAATATTTCCCGTTTGCTCAATCTGGCTATTTGTCTGTTCACCAACCCTGTATCTCTACATACCCCTACCCTCACACTGCCATTACCGCCGCCTAGTGTTATGAAGGATATTCACAACTATCTAAACTGAACATTTTATGTAATGCATATCCACTTACAATTCGAGCAATTACAGCTTTTAACCAGAGAGACTCAGAGAATTGCTTTGTGGTCTCCATTAAAAACATATAGGCCTACTTATGCTGGTACACATACTGCACTTCAGAGTCTAATAATACCATGTAGCTAAACCCCTATTAGAGATTAGTTACCACAGCAACCTTTTTTTAACTTAATACCTACGTTTAGAGTACTATTTCTGTATGTTAAGTGATCTTTTCTGTTTTTCTGCTTGCCCTACCTGATCTGTTTCATTTTTGCGCATAATAAAATACAGTATGAAACTATAAATACATATGCACGGCTTTATTAAGTGCCTAAAAGTGCTTTAATAACAATTAAAATCCTGTATCCTTATTTGAGTCGTTTGTAATAGGTTGTCACACCGAAAGTGCAATCCCAAATTCCTTTAATTTAGCCGATTTTACTATTTGACAGCAATTTTTGGTTATTTATGTATTGTTATTGGTTTATATATTAAAATTTCAGATGTATTTTCTCTTTACACTTCAACAACAGTACTATATTACCTTTAAAACTCCACGTCCCATGAGCACTCACTGTCCAGCCAGTAAACAACAACGCCTCACTTTCACTTTCGTTTTTTTTTCAGTCAGCTTTGTTGACACGGAGTGAAAAGCCAGTTTTATCGACAAAATTACAATCAAATACATGTTTCAGTATGAAAGAATGGACAACGCTTTACATTTTAGGCTTTTTCTTCCCTCCTGTACAGCTGTTTGGTGATGGTGAGTGTTGGCTTCTGAACGGTGTGAACTGCTTCATCTTTAACTGCTTTGTTTGGGTGAATATAATGACTGTTTGTATGAAAACTATTAATGTAGGCATTTAATATTTAGCATGTTTATACTGTCGAAGCTGCATGTAGGCCTACATGGGAACAGAAGCTATAGGCTTGTTATGCCAGTTATACCCAGCTATTATTATTATTATTATTATTATTATTATTATTATTATTATTATTATTATTATCACAATTATTACAATTATTGGTTCCCAGAATGTTCTGGGTACGTTTGTTTTTGGTTTCTGAAATGTTCATGTTTAGTTCATGTATGGTTTTTCAGGAAAGGTTTCTTTATGGAAATATAATGTGTTTGTTTGCACATTATTGTTTAGAGAGTCTTGGTAACCTTTAAATAACAAAAAAGATAATAATCAGTAACCTCACACTAACAATGGCTTGTTAGGAAAAAAATTCCCCAATATTAAGGGAACATTCTGTGAACCATCCTTATACAAATTTGTTACAAAAAAAAACTTGTTTCTTGTCAGTCATATAACCATAAAAGGATGTTATAAAGTTTCCAGAACATTTCAGGAACAGTGCTGTTTTGTTTCCAAAATGCTATTCAGTGGTTCTCAAAAAAAAAAAAAAAAAAAAATCAAACACAAACCAATTGCTAAATTAAGGGAAGCGTTTTGTGTTTGTTCACAGTATTAAATCATTTGTGTTCCTATATAAACAGACACATTGTTCAACTCATTCGACTCCGAATGTTTTGGCACCTTTCTAAAACATGAATAAACTTGTCCTAAAACTAGAATGACATTTTGGCTTTTAATTAATTAATTAAATAATAATAATAATAATAATAATAATAATAATAATAATAGTAATAATAATAATAATAATAATCCACTTTTACATTGAGTTGGCAGTCATCTATACAGAAAGTGTCTTTCTGACTTAATCGTGCTACAAAAAATATATAACTCACACAACAAGTGATATTTTAATCTGAATTATATATGGATTCTGTATATGTTTGGTGGCCTGTAAAAACCCTGCACTTTTGACTCTTGCTGCGTTTATATGTTTCTCTTTTTTATGTATCTTGGGCAACATGAAAATCACATTTTACCACCAAAAGATGCCTCGCACACCTTTACATTACTAGGCATATAATGATTCATCCAATTCACGATTTGTTTTAATTAATGATATTGAGTTCATGATTTGTCTTTGCCATGATATTTTTTTTTAAAGCAAGGAAAAAGAAAGTTTTATTAACCTACCAAAAATGTAACATTATTTCCTATTTTTTATAAGCATAAATGTGCCTTTTGTTAAATAAAAAATATATACTTTTGTTTCCTTTTTTTAATAACCAAGAATAATTGGTTAGAGTAAAATATAATTTGATATTTTATAGAATGCTTATTATCTAAAATATTCTTTAAAAAAAAAAAAAGAAAGAAAGAAAATGAAGCTTTTTCTTAATAATTGCCATAATTTGGGAAGGTTATATTCATCTTAACCATAAAACAACTACCACCATTTGCTTCATTTTTCTTTCGCTTTCAGAAGTCTATGAAAAGATTAATTTTTAATGCTTAATCTGTATGTAAATGAGCACAAAAGCTCCTTCCCATTTCAGATCTGGTTTTCACATGTTTTCCCCATTATTCGTTAGGGCCCTCTGCTGTCTAAATAACGCAATTACAGCTAGGAAAATCTAAGAGATTAAGATCTCTTAATCTAATCTAAAGGAAAATCTAAGAGATTGCAGCTCATGTTTTATTATCATCAATTAAAATCTTCATAAATCTGTTCTGTGATATAGCCTATTGTTGTACAATAGGCCTATACTGTTCCATGCCTAGTTCTTACAGTCTGTAATTATCCAAAATATAATCAAATCGTGAGAAAAGGGTACTTTAACTAGGAAGGTTTTAGATCCCACTTAAAAGATTGACTGTTTTTATCAGTATGTTGGTTAAACTGTATTCTTACACAGTGTGATCTCTGTAGACAGACGTCATTGTCTACTTTGTTTTATAAAAATATATACACCGATCAGCCGTAACATTATAAGCACCTGTCTAATATTGTGTAGGTCCCCCTTGTGCTGCCAAAAAAAAATCTCTGACCCTTCAAGGCATGGACTCCATAAGACCTTTGAAGGTGTGATGTGATATTTGGCACCATGACATTAGCAGCGGATCCTTAAGTCCTGTAAATTGAAAGATTGGCCTTCATAGATCGGATTATTTGTCAAGCATATCCCACATATGCACAATTGAGTTCTGAGGAATTTTTGACATTCCTTCGATATGAGGTAAAAGAAAATGTGATTCATCAGACCAGGCCACCTTCTTCCATTGCTCTATGGTCCATTTTTTTTGCTCATGTGGCCATTGTAGGAATTTTTGGTGGTGGACAGGGGTACACAGCACTGTGTGTTCTGACACATTTCTATCATAGTCAGCATGACCTTTTCTGCAATTTGCTACAGTAGCTCTTCTGTGGGATTGGACCAGACAGGCTAGCCTTCACTCCCCATACACAATAATTAGCCCTGGGCACCCACGATCCTGTCACCTTTCACAGATTTTTCTACCTTGGACCATTATGGTACGTACTAGCCACTGCAACCACTGCATATACCCCACCCTTTGACAGGTGCCATTCAAATGAGATAATCAATGTTATTCACTTCACCTAGTGGTGGTCTTAATGTTATGGCTGGTCTGTGTGTGTCAAAGTATTTAATGAGGAAAAAAACTTAGGCCGAAGCCAGTTTATTTTTCTTTAAATTTTCCAAACTTTTGAATCTGAGTTGATAATATCTACAAACTCAGATTATTCTTAACTGCCTCCTTTTATTTTTTTGCAGATGTTCATTCTTTCAGTTCTTATTTCCTCGGCTCTGAAGGCCTCAGCCTTCCCAGTTACACAGAGAGGATCACTGTGAATGATGTGACTGTCTTTTACCATGACAGCAACATGAAGTCATCAGCATCAGCATGTCCTGAATGGCTCAGCACCACAGATGGTCAGCAACTCTGGGAAGAGAGCAGTTCTAGATCATACCTCAACCAGGCAACTATTGCTGTAGCGCTCCAAACAGCCATATCACAGTTCAACAACACAGGTACCTCATATTTTTGGGCCATAGAAAACTGACAATAGGCTTCATTCTTCAGCACTGCTTATTTGAATAAAAAAAAAAAGAAAAAAAAAGAACATAGCAAGTTCAACACATGATACCTGTATTTAACTGAATTTGCTTTTATAGAAAGTTTAATGAATTGCATTTTATCATAAATTTCATGCACCATATAGTTCAGAAATATTCAGGGATTCTAAGAAGTGTGGGTGAGGGGTGAGAAAAAGAAATACCAAAAAGTAAACATTTAAAAGCTTGTATCAGACCTACCAACCTTTACACATTTCAACACCATGTATTGTGTGACATACTCCAAAATATGAAAGATGAGCCAATCAACATTCGCACAGGTGTTTTGAACTCTCATTTTTTAACTGACACTATCTGGAAGGCCTCTCCATCCATCTCACACTGGTAATACAGTATGTTAGCCTGTGCTCACGATGCTTGAAAAGTGGGCCTCAATGGGAGAACGTTTAAAAAATGTTTTGTAGGTGATGTGTTTTGTAGGCGAGTGTGGGTGTCTGAAATCACTGATTATCTCAAAATGTTTAAATATTTAGTGACGTGTTGAAGTGAGAAATATGTAATAGCTTAACTAAACTAAAATCTAAACTTAAATTTAAAACCTAAATTAAAATAACTAAAAACAATGAGTGCCGATTAACATTCCATTATTTAAGCAGAACTTTAAGCATGTTTGACATTGTAATTAAAATATATCCTGTAGGTGGCAGCATAGTTTTATTACATTATTATTACATTATTATTACAAGACTTCTAGTAATGTATACAGATGTGAACTTGCACTGACATCTGCCCTTTTATTTTCTTCTGTATTGCAGGCACGCTTTCAGATATTAATGTATACCAAGCCTACTGTCGCTGTGACCTCTATCCAAACGGCACGATCAAGGCATTGTTAACCCATGGGTTCAATGGAAAGGACTTCGTAAGTTTAGATATTGACAATAAGCGGTTCATTGCTTCTGTTCCTCAAGCCCTCATATATAAAAGCATTAGGGAGAGGGATAAAATCTTTCTTGAAACCATGGTGTCTTTCTACAAAAAGACCTGTTTTGACCAACTTAGGATGTTCTTAGAGCATGCTCCCGGCATCAACAGAAAGAACAGTAAGATACAGTATATCACACACACACACGAAAAAAAAAGATCACTAGCTCTCTCGTTCTCTCTCTCTCTCTCTCAGTCTCTCTCTCTCTCTCTCTCTCTCTCATTCTCTCTCTCTCTCTCTCTCTCTCTCTCTCT
>JAQQZX010000021.1:2832841-2845483 GCA_030068355.1 Notoglanidium maculatum | reverse complement strand
TGGAGTATGAAGGTACACATTTAATATAGTCGAGTACTGAGAATATGATCTTATACACTGCAACCTGTGACTTTATACATATTATTTATATCATTAGAATAATTCTATATTTTAATGTATGATTTGGGTATGATGCTACATCTGTAAAACACAATCTATATGAAACTGATATATTTGATCTGATTTGTGAGTTAGGGTATGTTCTATATTACACCAATACTGATCTAATCTATTAATCTAATTAATTTGACATACAGCCTGGAATGTGATATTCCATGTAATGCATTTATGAGATATGGTATTATAATATATGTGATTAAGTGTATAATATTACATATTAAATATTTGATCTAAAGTTATTTTGTTTATTACAGTGCCCAAGAAGGGCAAATCAATACATTTTACAAATTAAAATTAGAAAAGGAAAACAACCTGTTTCCAACATGTAGAACACTTTTACCAGGCCTGAAAACAGGAAGGGTAGGTATAATCCATAGGAAGTGTTTGTTGCTGACTGCTTGTGTCAATCAAGCTGTTTCCCAGGGGTAGAGTGAACAGAGTCTGTGATGGTAAACCATATTTTGTCCATTTTGGGGAAACTATTTTAGCCAGTTGGCCCGCTTTTGTCATTCTTGGGGAAAGTGATTAGACTTTTAAAAGAGACTGAGCAGAGGGAAGAACCAGATGCACAGGTGATGTCTTAACCACCTGGAAAAGCTAATCAAAATAATTGTACTGTAAACACTAGCTAGCGTTAGCAGTCTTAGACAATAGTGATGCATGAGGCAAGGCTATGATCCGACCCGCTTTGTTAGCCAGCCAGCACATCACAAGTGATCTCTAGTTTACCGTCACAGACTCTTATTCACTCTACTCTCGGAAAAAGAGCTTGATCGACACAAGCGGTCAGCATCAAGCACTTCCTGTGCATTGTACCTACCCTTTCCTTTTGTGACTTGTAAATTTGTTTCGGGACTGGTAAACGTGTTCTACAGGTTGTAATTTAGTTTTTGCTTTTGTAATTTTAATTTCTAAAATGTAAATTCGATTTGCCCTTCTCGGTCACTGTAGTACATATTATTATTATTATTATTATTATTATTATTATATGTGATATAATGTACATAAAGTACTTGGAAAAGTCTTAGGCACCCTTTTTTAATTTAGTACAAAATTTGTTACAGATGTTTATTTTAGGACTTGAGCATTATTGAGTCAGTACAAAAACATTTTAGATTTCCAAACATTCATTCATCAACCAATTGATCGATTGATTGATCAATCATTATGTCAGTTAAGAAAGCAACATATTACTTAATAATCCACATTTCAGACAAAAAAAGGAGCAAGTGTGACAGTGAAAGTCTCCAGAAGAACTGCGACAGATTCTCCAAGATGCCCAGTAGAAAGTTCCAGCTCACTTCCTTTTAAAATGCCAGTGTACCTGAGACTACTGATTATTATTATTATTATTTTTAAGAAACAGTTGTCACACCAAACATTGCATTTGTTTAGTTTATTAATGTTTACTGCTCTTTATAGTATTTCATTTCATGTATAAATGTTTAATTTCATTATTTTCAAAGGATCCTTTGCTTTACAGAATGTCTTTGTATGTGTCTAAGACACTTGTACGGTAGTGTATATCTGGAGAATGATATAGGTAGCAATCTATTCTGTTCCATATTTAATCTAACTCATCTCAACTATTATTACATATACAGTATAAAAGATCATAAAGATACTACTGTATATGTCCTCTGTATTTCTTTACCTGGCTATTTTAGCAATGTCTCAGACTCACCACATTCATATTTTCTTGCTTGTAGATAAAGAAGAGGAACGCTCTAGGCTTGCTGTTTGGATTACACTAGGCTGCATTGTCTTGGCCATTTTACTCGGGCTGGTAATCGGCTGCATCTACAGAAGGAATGGTGAGCAAGCAAACCCTTGTGTTTCTCTAATACCTGTGACTGGTGTAGAATTTCATGAGTCTGTTTCTTACCAGCGTAGAATCAGTTTGTCTTTTGCTTAAATCGTTCAATCAATCAAACAAAAAAAAAAAAATGTTGCATCTTAATTTAACCTGTTCTTAAATAGTGGCTAATTTTTAAAAGAACATTATGAACTGAATCTGAGTTTAATTTTCCCCTGTTGTTTGCTTACAGATGCTGGGATTTGAACTTACCTCTCATGTGACGATCATGTTGCAATACTGAGTTTCTGAATTTGAGTCATTCAGAGCATTCTTGTGTGACAGCATTACAGTTTAATGGTCCTGCTTCTACCTCAGATACCACAGACTCAGTCAGAGCCACAGTGTTGCCCGGCCTGCACTTTCTCACAGAATCAGTTGTTTAATCTATTGCGGTCAAAGGTGCTGCATGTTTACACTTTTTTATTTTTCACCTTTTTGACCACAGAATACCGCACAGAACAGAGTATATATTTATAGACAATGTTGCACATCGCATTTAAAAAATGTATAATAAAAGCGGCTAACGCTCAACATGTAACTTACACTAAACATCAGTTCTGAAGCTTGTGTTACAGATTATGCACGACATAAACAGAATTACAAAATTGATACTGCGTATATTTCTTATTGTCACAATCACACATTTCAGTAAAGAGTTTCTGATCATAAACAAAATCTGTGGTATTATATGTTATATGTTAATTAATGACCCAAACTCCTTTGCTTCATCCTTGTTCTGTGATTCTCTTTGTATGGGTGATATTTAAGGGTCATTAAGAATGTATTGTATTAATGTATCTGTATTCCACTTGCTGACAATGTGTTTCTAGCTCTTCAACAAATTAAATAAAGCTTTACCTCACTTAGACATCTGCTTCCCCACAGAGAAATGTTGACAGTCATCCAACAGATGTAGTGTGAGACATGTTTGACGCTTCTTTGTGTGACTGAAGCTGAACTATGTGACTGAAGGCTCGACTCAGTTATTAAGATTAATCCAATATAATATTTCAGTATCTGACTGGATATTTATTAGAGCAAGAAAACATTTTATTCTTGAACTTTCCACTTTATAGAACACGTTATTTTAATTAAAATTGTTTTAAGATTTATGTTGACATTATTTAGAAGTTTACTTGTTTTTGAACTATTAACACTAGATTAGGGTTGAAGGGTTGAATTAAGCCCATTCCATTTATGACCAGTCACACAGGCTAATAACTATCAGACTAAATAATAAATAATACATATGATGAACTAAATAATACATATGATCATTTTGATAATGGAGGGGTGTAATGGAGTTCACTGAGCAAAATTCCCACTATTATTAATTCATTCTAAAATTATACAAGTAACAACTGCAATCCACAGGAAAAAAACAGCAAACAGCAAACACCTCAAATGCCTCCTTCGCACAACAATACAACAACAAAAAAAAGTGAGGCCATGTATGAAAAGTGTTACATGCCAAGTTACCAAACCTTAAACATCCTACAGACAGACTTAAAGCATCTATGAGCTAATAATATGGCAACACCATAAATTTACACCACATAAAATATCAAACCACAGAATAAGTTTACTAGCAATCACCAGACATGGATCTATATATGTATATATGACTCAGTCAGTGGCTCAGATGACTCGAAGTTGTTTAGGTGTTTAAGTTGTGTTTATTTTTCGTGTTTTTCATGAAGTTCTCGTCGATTAATATTCACTTCATGCTCAGATTACAGAGGGAATGCAAGTGCCAACTTTCATTTTTTTTATTGAACTAAACACATCTGTAGATCAGCTTTCTGTAATGGAATTATGAAGAAATTGCCTAATGCAAAGATTATTTACACTTTAGTCTTTTTCTTACATTTCCAGCAGTCTGTGGTAAGTGTTGGTTTTGTGGAGATTTTTTAAAAACTAGTTTGCTGTTATAGTTGTTATAGCTGAAGTTTGGCACTTAGGTTATACCAAACAAATCTGTGTGTGGGGAACTGAAATTCGTTAAGTGCATGCAAAATGCTGGAATATGCTTTCATTTATTCATTTATTTATTTATAAAGTCTTGTATTTCTGCATCAACAGTCAGGTAGGCTGATGCAGTAATAAAGACGCAGGGCAGGACGTGTCATGGCCATGCGGCATTGTTTCATATTTTCTTATCATTTTCCTTTATTTCTGTTTGTTCACAATATTAAATAATCTGGGTTCCTATTTGGGCAGACAAGCTGCTGGCCGTGTTGTTCATCTGCAAAAATTTTGGCACCCTTAAGAACATGAATCCATTTGTCCTGAAACATGTATGACATTTTGACAGACGATCAATTGTTCACGTAAAAACCGTTATAACGGTTTTTCTGTAGACTTTATTCCATTTTAATGATCTGAGCATACTAGTAAGGAACATGCACACCCATTCTATCACTGAACTGAGTAAAGATCATTTCTGTTTGCCTTTTAGACTGTCAAAGAAACGTGACAACACTTTTTAGTGTTTTTAGTGCGAAGTTGCAAGACTAAACATGACTTTATTTCATGACAAAAAACACTGAGAATAACGTTTAAAGAATATAAAGGCAATTGCCGGGACTACAACTTTGCTAAGTCTCTGTGCTGTGCAAACAAACAACTAAAGAGTTGGCAGTCCTCTCTACTGAAAGCATCTTTCTGCATGCCTGTGAATACACACTGATTAATCATGATCAGATCAAATATGTGTGATTTGGTGATGATGTAATAATATATTCATCATCTTCTCCCTAGTTTAGTCATTTGCCAATTCCCTTCCACTAGCTAGCTAGCTGCTATCATACAGCAGCAATCAAGGAGGGTGAAGGCTAACACGTGTTTTCTTCTTCCTGCCAGCCATCTGCATCTTTTCAAACTGCTGCTCATGCTGCCTCACAGGGCAGCAAGAAACACTATCTACGCTCTTCTGCATACCTAAGCTCACGGACACAAACGATTGGCTAGTGTCGCTGTGATTAGACAGAGACCAATGCCTACATTGTTTTCTTAAAATATATAAATTGATCAGCCATAACATTAAAACCACCTGCCTAATATTGCGTAGTAATGTTGCAGTATGCAGGGTGTATTATCCTACTGAAAAAGGCCACTGACTTTAGAGAATATGGTTGCCATGAAAGGGTGTCTGAAACAATGTTTAGGTAGGTGGTATGTGTCAAAGTCACATTCACATGAATGCCAGGACCCAAGGTTTCCCAGCAGAACATTGCTTAGAGCATCACACTGCCTCTGCCAGCTTGTCTTCCTCTCATAGTGCGTCTTGGTGCCATCTCTTTCCCAGGTAAGTGACGGACAAGCACCCGGCCATCGATATGATCTAAAATGAAGCGTGACTCATCAGACCAGGCCTCCTTCTTCCATTGGTCGAATTGCTGTTGTAGGCGCTCTCAGAAGTGGGCAGGGGTCAGCATGGGCACTCTGACCAGTCTGCAACTACGCAGCCAATCTTTTGGCACCCATGACCTTGTTGCTAGTTCACCGGTTGTCCTTCCTTGGACCACTTTTGGTAGGTACTAACTATTGCATACCAGGAACACCCCACAAGACCTGCTGTTGTGGACATGTTCTGACCCAGTCGTCTAGCCGTCATAATTTGGCATTTGTCAAAGTCACGCAGAGATGATCAGAAATGAGATGTTGTTCAATTCACATGTCAGTGGTTTTAATGTTTTGGTTGATCTGTGTATGTCGACGTGTATAACTGGGGGGGAAAAACTTTGGCCAAAGTCTGACTTTTCTTTTTTTTTTTTTTCTTTAAATTTTTAAGACTTTCAAATCTTGGTTGACAGTATCTGCAAATTCTAAGCTGAAAAAACCCTAACTGCCTGCTTTTATTATTTTGCAGATGTTCATTCTATCAGTTGTTACTTCTTTAGCTCTGAAGGCCTCAGCCTTCCCAGTTACACAGAGAGAGTTGCTGTGAATGATGTGACCGTCTTATACTATGACAGCAACATGAAGTCGACAGCACCATGTCCCGAATGGCTCAGCACCACAGATGGTCAACAACTCTGGGAAGACAGCTCATATAGAGCATACCACAACAGAGGAACTATGGCTGAAGCACTCCAAACAGCCATATCGCAGTTCACACAGGTGCTTCACATGTTTTTTCCGGCAATAGAAAGATCACTTAGGATTCATTCATCAACAGCGCTTATTTGCCAACAATAAGAACATTGCAAGTTCAACACACGATACGTGTATTCAACTCACAATTTGCTTGTCCATACGGAAAATTTAATGAATTGCACTTTATCTTGTGGGTGAGAGGTTACCAAAAGCAAATATTAAAAATCTGCATCAGACCTACCAACATTTATATATTTCAACACTGTGCATGCTGTGACATACTCCAAAATATGAAAAATGAGGCAGTCAACATCTGCATAGGTGTTTTGAACTCTCATTTATTAACTGACGCTATCTGGAAGGCCTCTCCATCCATCTCACACTGGTAATACAGTATGTTAGCCTGTGCTCACCATGAAAAGTGGGCCACAATGGGAGAACGTTTGAAAAATATCTGCTCTAGTTGTTTTGTAGGTGATGTGTTTCATAGGCGAGTGTGGATGTCTGAAATCGCTGACTATCTTGCAATGTTTAAATATTTAGTGATGTTTTGAAGTGAGAATAGCTTACTAAACCAATAAGTGCCGATTAACATTTCATAATTCAAGCAGAACTTTAAGCATGTTTGACTTTAGCAGTAGCCGCACAGTTTTATTACATTATTATTACAAGGTTTATAGTAACATATACAGATGTGAACTTGTTTTCTTCTGTGTTGCAGGCACCTTTTCAGATATTAATGTATACCAAGCCTACAGTCGCTGTGACGTCTATCCAAACAGCATGATCAAGACATTGTTAACCCATGGGTTCAAAGCGGTTCATTGCTTCTGTTCCTCAAGCCCTCATATATAAAAGCATTAGGGAGAAGGATAAATACTGGCTTGAAAAGATAGTGACTTTCTACAGAGAGACCTGCTTTGACCGTCTTAGGATATACTTACAGCATGCTCCTGGTGTCAACAGGAAAAATGGTAAGATATGAGACAGAGAAATATAATGCTTATATAATTTTGATCCTAACAGGGCTAATATACAGAGTCAGACAAAAAATGTGTACACACTTAAGGAAAAGGAAAAGTTGTATAAATATTTTAATACTAAATTTATTCAGACATCACGAGATTAATACAAGTTACCCTTGTCCTCTACAATTACAAGAGGTTCTCCAATTGTCCAATTACAAGTGGTGGCCATTAGCTTCCAGACATTTATGTGTAGAAGTGTTCCTGAAGTGTGTATATATTTTTTTCTAACTTTTGCGCTGGAAAGAGTATGGATATAAAATCCATGATGATTTCCAAAAACAATGTGAGATGTGGACCAAACCACACTTTCCACTTTTGCGTCAATCCATCTCAGATGAGCTCGGGCCCAGAGAAGTCAGCAGCGTTGCTGGATGTTGCTGATATATGGCTTTTTCACTTTGCGTGGTATATAGAAGATGTTATAGATTTTATAGATTTTATAGGACTTTTATGTATGCCTATTATATAGCTTTTGAGGTTTAAATGGTTTGGGGTTTTTTTGGTTGTTGTTCAGCTCCAGAGGTCAAGGTTTTTGAAAGGCAGAGAGGCAGTTCCACACTCCTCACATGTCATGTGACTGGGTTTTACCCCAGAGCGGTGCAGGTGAAGTGGATTGGGGCAGATTTACAGCTGGAGGATGATGAGATGAATGATGTGCTGCCTAATATTGATGGCACGTATCAGACCAGAAGGAGTGTGATCAGACCTGAGGAGAACACAGGAGATCAGCGCTACAGCTGTGTAGTGCATCACAGCAGCCTAGAGGGAAATATTACAGTCACCTGGGGTATGAAGTTACAGTTTAATCTAAACTATGACCTGGAGTATGAAGTTACACATTTAATCTAAACTATGGCTTTAATGACGTTATTTACATAATTAATTTGATCTTCATCACAATTAGTCTAATCAATGACGTATTATGTTGCATATTTAATGTACATATAATCGAATGTAATTTATTATATGTTTGTATAATTAATCTGAATTATGACTCAGATTTAGGGTGTGATATTTATTTATTTGTTTGTTTGTTTGTTTAATGGCCTGGGGTATGATATTCAAGATTTATTCTAATATATGATCTAGGGTAAAATAAATAATCTGGCATATGTCATATAAAGGTAATATGCTATATGCAATATATTACACTGTATATTACACCTGCCAATTATATAGATATTGGTCTAATCCTGTCCTGGTTTATGATATTTCATAATCAGTATCAATAAATACTTTGATATTATAATATCTTTGCCCAGGAGTTTGATGTTAGATGTTGTCCAATATTTGTGCATTTTTTCTCTAAAAGAACTGTTGTACAGTAGACATTTTTATTCCAGTTTGACCAGATTTATATTTTCTGACTTGTAGGTAAAGAAGATAAACCCTTCAGGCTTGCTGTTTGGATTACACTAGGCTACATTTTCATGCTCACAGTAGTTGGGCTTATAATACGATACTTCTGTAAAGTAAAGGTGAGCAGTTAAACCCTAAAGATCAGCTAATATCTATAATCAGTGTAGAAGTTCGAGAATCAGTGTCTCTCTCTATTTCTATTGCCTCTCCTTTTTCAAAGACACTGAGTATACAGTACAAGTGATAAAGTTATACTGATTGCTTATAATTGTCCACAATGAATTACTGTACATGTTAATACCTTATTCAGGTAACCTTCAATGTGATGGAAAATGACTACTTATGAGAAGACGTAGCTGTTTATACTGAATTATTGAACTCCTGAAGTCCTCAGGTCTAGCTTTTCCTTCTTGGCTACTTGCACACGTGTCCTCTTCACTAAGGTCAATCGAAATGAAGAATGAGAATTCTTGTGGAGTTTTTTTTTTTTCTTGTTGGTTGGTTGTTTTTCTGTACCAGAAATATCTTACATTTCTTCCAATACCTCAGGGCCAGCTTTTAAACATTTTTGTCACAAATACCTTAAAGCAAATGTGCCAACAGAACTACAGACATTTTTATATTACGCTTCATTTTACAATAACAGATGTATTACAGTCGCATTTTAAAGAGCTGTGTTTAACCACAATCAGAAGCTGTCAAATAATACAGTCCCTCAGGTCATATTTGACTGACCTGACTTTCTTTTTCCAGCTACATATTGGCAGTTATTAGTGTTTGAGCCATTAGGAGGCAGTAAAGCCACAATTAATATTATTCATTAGGTTTCATTAGGTTTTTGTGTAGATGTATTGTATGTAGTGTTTGCTTTGTATTTTACTGACTGTTGTTTTTATAGATTTTTACTTGCCTATCAAATGCATAATTAAAAAAAAAAAAACATTTAACTATTTTTGACCGCAATATCAATTTTATTTATTGTTTTTTTTTAAGTTAGTATAATTTAATTATGATCAAATCTCTTATGACTGACATGCTGTGAACATTGTGCTGTCTGTGCTGTGTGACTGGGGGTGGGTGTCGGACTGAGAGATTTCACACACACCCTTGTGATATGACTCAGAGTAAATTGTCAGATAACAATACAGCCTACAGAGAGAGAGAGAGAGAGAGAGAGAGAGAGAGAGAGAGAGAGAGAGAGAGAGAGGAGCTGTTAGTTTAACATTCACCCTGATCAACACTTGGATTGTCAGCGTGCACACTCACGCTCATGCTGGATTTCTGTGTTGGCAGGAACACCACCTGTGCTGTTGTGAAGAATTATTTGCCAAATGTTAAGATGAGAGTAACGTCCTCATCGCTCCATCCCCCCTGAGCTCTGATTCCATGTGCTTCTGTTTTTGTTTTGTTTGTGTTTTCTCATTTATGTTCATTGTTTGGTGCTTTTTTCACCTGTTATTCTTATTCTTATGACCTGTGTCTAGTTAATGCTTGTGTATATATTCCCATATTGTGTTAAGTTTTGTTATGGGTTTGTTTTTTTGTCTAGCGCATTCATTTCTGTTCTTTTATCCATTATCTACCTGTGTTTTTGTTTGGTAAACACTGACATTGTCTTTTTTATTGGCTATTGAGTGTTTTTGTTTTTGTTTTTTTGTATGCAATTTATGTACCTTTATTTATCTGACTGGTTTTGTTTAATTTCTTTTCTTAGGCCAGATTTATGATGAGCACATAGAGCTAGAACAATAGTTTTTGTTAGGATGTTTTAGGGGTCCAGGCACCAATTATTAATTATTATAATTAGCCTGTTTTATAGCACAAATAAGCTTCTTCTTAAATGCACTGCATTCATTTAACTTTACCAAGTTTTTATATATATATACATATATATATATATATTTTTTTTTAATAAGTTTGTAAAATTACAAAATAATTGATGAAAAAAAATGACAGTTAAATCCTTTATTAAAAATAATAATTGTAAAATAAGAGTAAAAGTCTATTTTTTGTTGGGTTTTTTTAAGCTTAAATGCTGGTATATTATTTTTGGTGTTAATTATGAGCACTCCACACCACTTTTTGGAGTATTTTGTCCCAGGATTGGTGTATGGTGTTCGGGTAAAGCAGAATCTTCCACTCTCTCAGTTTTGAATCACCTCTCCTCCCAGCTCAAACTCTTTAAAGTCATTGGATGGTAAATAGTATGTTTGGGTTGTGAAACTACTTTCTCCATGTAAACAGGAAGAGAAGCATGACGTGCAGCAGAGGTAGCAATTTTGCATGCCACCTTTCACATGTTTTTCATCAGAGAACGAAAAAAAAAGCGAGGAACAGAGCTGAAGTTATTATAGCAAACGCAGCAGTGTGAGCTTCTTTTAGCAGGGATGGTTGCAGGGTTTGTGAACAGGCCACATCCTGCCATTCTTATATAAGGCTGATGGCAGAACTAATGAGTTGGGCTAACACTGATTAAATGATTACTACAGTGACCTACAGAAACATTGAGTCCTGAGAGAGCTGCACTGAAAATCAATTGACTTAATTACTCACAATGTCCCAGTATGGACTGATCCCACATACATCAGGGGTTAAGGCAAATTTATGTATTTTTTCCCTCAATGTGAATGCAGTGTGGTTACATAAATACGTAAGCTGGACTAAGCTTAGAGATGAATGATGCCTTTGTGCGAGAGCAACACCCTCGTCATCAGATGCACTCAGGGACAGGCACGAACTGTTCATAGCAGACTAATGACCAAGAGGAAAAATATACACAATCATGTCTATGCTAATGTTACATTTTCACGTAATGATAATTGCCTAACCTTGTATAATTTGTTTCAGTATTGTCTGACCCAATATAATTTGTTTGGCACTATTTTGTGATTAATTACAGATACAAAACTACCATGTCCATGATAGGGGTGCCATTTTTCAGCTTTTATTTAACACTGAATATAAGAAATAGTTCACTCTAACATTCATAGATGTGCTAATTCATCTCAGGCACCAATGTTTAATTTTGTTATTAGGCTTCTTTGCTGACATTTTCATTTTAAACAAAGTTGATTTTTATAATAGAATTAGCTAATACACAAAAAATGTTTAACTAGCATCCATGTTCATGGTAAGAGCATGAGAGGCATTAAACATTAAAGACATTAATAATAATCAAATAAATTTTAAAATCAATTTATCTTCAATCTTCAAAATCTTATTTAGCCTATAGGAATGGGTAGTGATCTCACCAGTCAGTATCACTGAATATAACTGAGAATAAAGACTTAAATAAATAATACATGATATTTAGTGACTACCAAATGACAATCCCCCATTTTGCCACCAGAGGTCATCTTCCTCTGAAGACTAATTTGTTACCAGTGATCCTTTTCACCTCTCATGGTACTTTGAATACAGTACGCACCCTGCTGTACTTCACACTCCTTATGATGTAGCACTTTTGTTAAGTATCCCTCAGTCAGAAAACCTGAAGTTATCTCGGACTATTACAAAGCTCTGACACTGGAGACTCCTTTCAAAAATGTTACGAAAAACAGAAGAAAACTTTAGCTTATGTGACGTGTCCACCATGAAAGGCCCTGTGAATGTGCCGTTACCATAGAAATGATAACATATTAGAAGAAGCATGCAAATATGACCGTGTGAGTTTCCTTACAGCTAACACTACAGTTGATGTAGAAAATGAATCAACATCCTCTGACCAATCACAATTCAACAGCGTGGTGGTATGAAAATTTAAATCATAATGTTAAAAAAAACAACAACAAAAAACAAGCAAACAAACAAAAAAAAACAATCCACTGGTTCAAAATCTCAGCCATGCAGATTTAAGAACCAAACCTAAGTGAAGCTGCTAATTCCTGAAGTAATTTAGACCATTATGGTGCTCAGTCTAAACCTGCTGATGAATGCCCACAGTGTTCAGTCTGGGACACACTAAACCAAAACAATGTTTGCAAAACACAAAGGTCTCCTGAGGTCTAATCTGTAGAAATCAAGACACAATGCAAACTAGGTATGTACTGATACTCAGTTATATAATATGGCACTATATATCCATCCATCCATTATCTATACAGCATTATCCATCTGGGTCACGGGGAAGCTGGAGCCAATCCCAGCATCTTCGGGCGAGAGGCGGGGTACACCCTGGGC
>JAQQZX010000021.1:2802975-2826529 GCA_030068355.1 Notoglanidium maculatum | reverse complement strand
ATATTAAGTTAGGGGTACCATCATTTTTGTCCAGGCCTGTTTCATGAGTTTATTTTTTTGAATAATTCTGTTGAAGCATGGTTCATTGCCTAGTTGTGCTGGCAACATTTCTAAGAAGCATTTCTGAGCTTCTAAAATAACCAAAACCTGTCCAGTCCCAGTCCCTGCCCTCTTGAGATGTAACCCAATATATTATTCAGTATAAACAGACAATGAATATTTTCTAAACAAATACAAATACAGATACAAATAGAAGGCACACCATTCCCCTTTTTTTTTGGTAAAGTTTACCTGAGAGTTTCACAAGGTATTTGTTGGTTGAGACTAGAGATATGCGTCAGCACTGGAATCTCATGGGATGCCAATACATAAGTTACACAAGCAGGATTGAGTGAACCAGTGATAAGATATGAAGCTCTTGGAGAAAGAAAGACACTCTTAGTAAATTCTTGATTACAGAATTCTTAGTAACTGTTCAGCGTCGTGGTGGTTTAAATTAGGCTATTTTAAATAAGCACCCAGTGTTCGAACACCCAGATTTCCCGGGATAGGCTCTGGATCCACCATTGGTCAAGATTTTCTCACCCAAATATCTTTAATGTTAGAACATAATTTGTGTTGTGTTTATACTCATTTTAATCTCAGAGCTCAACATCTGCCTTTAGGCTTCCATTCGAAATGATTTTTTGAGTAAACAGCTTTTGTGTTTTCTTCCCTCAGTGCGTCAAACTTCTCATCCGTGGTAACTTTACAGAAACAGTGGCTGAAGATAATATTATTTTCATACAATGTAGTAAAGTAGGGACTGTTCAAAACAGTGTGTCTTCATCACGTAGTCCGTCACTCTTCACTGTCACTGTTTACTTCTTTTCATAATCATTCGTACCCCGTGGGCAGATTGAAGGAACAGCGTGTTGTGAAGGGAGCACACACACACACACACACACACACACACACACACACATGTTAAACCTGTTACAGTCGGCTAGAACTGCACGCAGCCAGACGAAGACTATAGCACAGTAGACACACTTCAGATGTACAGTATGTGTTGGTGTTGTGTGTGCTGGAAGAGAATGTGATGTGTGGGAGAGGCAGAGAGTGTGTGTACACTGGGAGAAAGAACCAAAACAAAGAGAAAGAAAGAGCAAACGGAACAGAGAAGAAAGTAAACTTGGCTATTAAATTGCATGCCAGGCTCCACGAAATAGAGCCAAAGAACAGAAAGGGCAGTGAAAGTGAGTCCTCACATACTTTCCATAAGATCTTCAGTGGAGCTCGAAGGCAGTCGCCACCATGTACAGTATTTTCACACACTCAGTGTTGCAGCTTGCCTGACTTTCCCTGACTTTCCACTTGACATACACACTCCATGACTATTAGTTAGGCTACTCAAAATACACACTGGCCTTTGCTAGGATCTCTAGTAGGAAAGTATTTACTGGTGTGAGGTTGCATACAGTGGTTATTGAACATTTGTGATAGGCCCATGTATCCAAAGTTTATAAAAATAGCTGATATACAGTCGAGTTTCATTAAAACATTTTAATAAATGTAGTATGAGAGGGGTGCAGTGGTTAGCACCGTCACCTCACAGGAAGAAGGTCCTGGGATCAAACCTGCAGGCTGACCGGGGCCTTTCTGTGTGGAGTTTGTATCTTCTTCATGTGCCTGTGTGGGTTTCCTCAGTGTACTCTGGTTACCTCTGGTACACTCCATGCAGATTAGGTCAACTGGCTATTCTAAATTGCCCATAGGAGTGACTGTGAGTGTGAACGGTTGCTCCTCTCTGTGTTAGCCCTGTGATAGATTGGAGACCTGCCCAGGGTGTACCTCACCTCTCATCTGAAGTCAGCTGGGATTGACTCCAGCTTCTCCATGACTTAACGGATAAGCGCTATAGATAACAGATAAATAGTAGGAGAGATTCCCTGTTCCATTAATATTGAAATGAGTGAATAGATCCAGGAACGTGTTTACGAATAAACAAATATTCAACTCAATTTTTTTTTTTTTTAATGGAAATTGTCACAAAACAAGTGAACAGAAATCCCTATTGAGCAAGACAGTGGAGAAGCAAAATCTCTTTGAGATGACAAAAATTGTGACTCAAGGGAAAATGTTCTCCTCTGCGTGACAGTGGATAGTGAATTATAGTAACCATATAGCAGTACTAAGTGCGTTGAATGTCCTGGGATGAGCATCAGGACTGTCTTTATGATTACAGCAGTAGTTTTTTTTAGGTACAAATCTACAGTATGTCTGTAAGATTATTCTCTGAAACATGGGTGTAAACTGTATTTGGGAATCTTTTGGGGTATCCATGTGAGACCATCCACATCAGCAGAAAGCGAGTCATGTGTACAGAAGTAAAGCAGGGATAAAGCTACTCTGTAAATCTGTCATTGTAGTAAATACACTGCAAATTCAGCACAAAGATGTAAACTGGCTCCAGAATCATCCAAAAAAAAAAAAAAAAAAATAGAGTGAGAGATAAAAAGTGAAAGTATTTATAAAGAAACTTCCTTTATATCTTCAGTTGGTCTTGAAATCAGTTTCGCTCACATCTCGGCTCAGATTCCCCATTTCACTCTGTGTAAGCATTTAGCCATCTATAAATAAATTCCCGAACGGTTCTAAGTTGCACACTTGAAATCCTTCACATTGCTGAAAGCAACATCAGACGTCAGCAATCCTGAATATCTCAAAACACGAGTCGTCTAGCACCAAATTAAAGGTTGCAGTAGTAAAGATTTCGTATATGAATAAATTACGTTGCACATTAAAACGTCTTGATGTCGCTGTCTTTCTCCAGATGACACAGTGTTAAAACTGATTCAGGAGTATGTTTTCGAAAGTAAACAAATATGTTGTTGTTTACAGTGGCATGTTCTGTACTGTGAGAAGTTTAATGTATGCAGCTGATATTTAAAAGGAGGGGGCGGTGGTTTGTCTTGACAGGCAGATGGAGGGTGAGACTGAGGGCAAGTTTCTCTTATTACCCTGTCTGACCCCTTACTGTGCTTCATAATATTTGGGCACAGAAGCCTGGAAGTGCTTTATAAACATATATATATTTTAAAATCTAGTGGTCTATACAGATTGGCAATTTTATTACCACTGTTTCTCTAGGCAGTTGCTTCACTTCCTGTTTGACTCAGGCTTTCACTAAGCCCCTAAAATTTCAATAAATCTCCACGTGGAGCTCCACATTTTTTTTGCTATGATTTAACTGAAGCATAACTCAGTCTATTTGTTCAAAAAATGGAGCTATTGGAAATTTAGCCCTATTCTTATAATCTCATGCTAGTTAGCTAACTACTGTAGCTAGAGTCTTTCATTTATAGCTAATTAGCATATAGAATGTGACTAAACGTAAAAGTAATTTATTAAACATTTTAGAAACACACTGTATATGTACTGTATAAAAATCCCAGTAAGAGTGCTACACATCATGCTAAGACTACGCTAGTTTATTTCCTGCTTGCTAACATGTGTTAACGTAGCCTTTAAGCGAGGCATCACAGACTTTTATAATGTACTATACAAACGTTTATTATGAATTAGAGGTGGCACTGATTTTGCAAGAGAAGCTTAAAAGACATGAAGCAAACATATAGCCGGATCAGTGCGGTTCAGTTTCATCAGCAATGTTGTTCTGTTCTCTTTCTTTCTCTCTGGAACATTCATACATGATCTTGCGTAATTGCAAAGAAACCAAGCAGAGCACACTGACTGTGGAAGTTTGCCAAGTTTTATTGTTTTTTTTTTTAAACACAGCTTGTGAACAAGCTAATTCATGTAGCATTTATTTAAAAATAAAAGCATGCAGTGTAAGTATATAGTCATTCTGTCCGCTCAGTACATTTTACACCTTGATATTGCATCGCAGCTCATGTTTGCTAGCTAAGTGTTAATTTGGCCCTTTAGCGAGCTGAAAAAGACTCTCATATTTATATTAGCATTCATTAGATTGTAACTCCTATACAAATCACAGAAATTCAAAAGGTTTAGAGAAATAGAGTGCAGAGTAAATTATGACCAGCAGACTGAGGGACGTTTATTAGCCCTACATCAGCAGAATCAGCGTGCACAGCTTCTAAATGCACTGCAGGTGTTTCAGATTTCTCCAACGTCTGATAGCTTCATGACATTTTGCTGGCTCAGGCCACTACATGCCTGTACAGTGCGAGGTTTGTGAAGCTGTGTTGGAAAACTGTGCTGTGGCTGTTAAGCTGTGAGTGAGCTAGCAAAGTATTTAAAAATAAAAAGGTACGATGTTGTGACACTATATACGGTATAGCCTTCATGCTTACAACCAAGATTAAACGTTACATTAGTTGTTAATAACAACTCCATAATAAGCAGCATTTAACTTCCTGTGTGTACACACTCATAGAACATGCAAAGCATGGCTTTAAACACACTGCTGATCATACTGGTTATTTCGAGAAGGAAGGGGGGTGTTTATGGGAAAGGCGGGAGGTCACAGAACAGCGTGAGCAGAATGATGTTGCAACAGAAAAACACATGGGTGGGAACTGATGTACTAGACTAGCACTTTGAGCTCTGACTAAGCCGGATCAGAGCGGTTAACAGCAGCACGTTTCACCCCGATGTTCTCCTGCAGCGTGCAGCACATACTCAGACTTCCCAAAAAACAATGTCCCCATACACACACACACACACACACACACACACACACACACACACACACACCTGCAGGCATTAAAGTTACATTTAAAGAACATTTGTTTATCACAGTGAAGAAACCAGTCCAAACACGCTGCCTGTGGACGTCTGCCATGTGTTTTAACTCAATTCACGGACTGACTGTATGAGTAGTTCACATCCCACATATGCAGGTACAGCCAAGAAGAGAGGATTTGTACTGAAATCACACACAGATGTGACTTTCAAAATATATCATGCAGGCCAGAACTGTTTTAACATGTCCAAAGTGAGACATCCCAGTCAAACCAGCTCATAGTGGTGACTGTGAACATCCATAACAAAACTAGAGTTTAATATGTGGAGTTTATTTTTAAATTGTTTGATTCAGACTGAGAAAAATCACTAAACTGGTGAACGCAGTGCTCTTTCCGAGGGGATGGAGTGAAGCATGCTCAAAAAGTTGCTAACAGGTGCCAGATTATATTATAGACACTTATCTTCTGAAGAATACAATACAATACAATACAGTAGAGTTTAGCAGAATAGAAAATAATAGATTATATGTTATTTCTTAAAGGAAGGCGACGTCTTTGGTCACAGCACCACCAAATAACCATTTACAGTATACATTTACAGTAGTTCTATAATATCTATCAGAAACACAGACAAAATGAAGTGATTGTGAGTAGACATGACATGAATGAAATGGTAGATGGGATAACTCATTGTTTTAAAGTAAACATAGTACCAAAAAGCGAATTTAATAGAAAATAAAATAAATAAAAAGCACATGAATGGCACAAACAACTGGCTGTTGGGAACAATGGTCACCACAGTTCTGTTCCTTTGGTAGGTAGCTAGTTAATGTTTAGAAACTGCTAATGAACATTTATGATGGGTTTTTTTTTTATGTATCATGAAGCTTTTTAGCAAGCTAAGAAAATGTTTCTAGATATATTTGAATACCACATTCCTGCAAATCTTGTCTGTATTGCTGGTTAGCTTCTGTAGATAAATTAGCTGAATAAAATGCTGAATAAAAACTGTAGCTTCTACTCTCCACATCATCATTAAACTCGTTAGCTAGCAGCAACAAGATTGAGAGACTGAGTCCCGTCGAACATTTTTTTTGGAACAACCAGCAAAAATTTTACCTGAAGAGACTTGACTTTTTTTCCCTTAATGTAGTGTACCGGTGATCAGAACAATACTGTCTTGTACCAATATTGACATAACTATTCCTCAACATACATGTTTGACTTCCTGATCTGTCCTGATAAGGCCAAATCTAGTCCTTAAACAGTCTGTTAGACATTGTTCTTATTTTGCAGTGCAAAATGCAAAAGCTAGTAAAAAAAAAAAAAAAAATTTCGTTTTGCAAAAGTCAGTTTTCTAAGTAGAACGTCTGATATTTTAAGAATCATCTGAAATATTAGAAAGTCTAGCATGTGAGGTAAAAAAAAAAAAAAAAACATTTTCCTAGGCTGTTGGATTTTACTAAATTTGAGTCTTTAGAATCGGTATAAATGCTAAATCCACTTTAACTCTTTAAATTTTAGATAAACAGCAGGGACATCCATGATTTCTTCCTTGATGTGGTCATGTGTGTGGCCTTTTTTGGTGTCTGTAAAATTAGCAGTTAGCCTCATTAATATCTTTGATTTGATATCAAAAACTGATAGTGATTCTTACTCAGGTTTTTATTTAGGTATCAACTTGACACATGTTTCTCCTAAAACACCTTAACAGAAAAAGATAGAGATGAAAAAATGTTGTTGGTTTTTTTTTGCAGCTTTGGAAGAAATACCTGCTGAATGACAGCAACTGACTGCAGAAGGTTAACTTCAGCCATGAAACTGTGACCAGAGCAGCTAATGTGAGTTCTTGTTTCATCATGTGCTCTGGTTATCAAATGACTCATTCGACTTTCTGCACGCTCTGTCACTTATAACGAAACAGCCCACACACTCGCCACTTTGGAGTAGATCAGAACGAATCATTTGTGTCGTTTGTAATGACCAGAAAAAAGTTTCATTTAATGTTGAGTAACTCACTTTTCACCAAAGCTACGTGGTGTATATTGAGTCTCAATGTTGCTCTACATGTTCACTTATACTGGAGAATGGCTGATATTTATAACAAACTGGTTGATTCAAATTATTACTAACATGCATTTGTAAGATTATCTAGGTGCTAAACATGACAATTCTTTTCTAGTGACTGTCTTAAATGACTCCATAAGAAAAAACTGCCTTTATCTCTGCCTTTCTTTCCAACATCATTCGTTTATACATACCTAGACACTAATCTAGGCCTTCTAGGCAGTGTTCCTGATCTGCAGGGACTTGTAAATGCACTCTAGACTGTATCAGATCTATTATTTAATACTCTAACTTGTACAAAAGTACATAAATTATAAGACAGTGTACTAAGCTTTGATTAAGATGTCGCCTGAAGGAAGAGACAAAGTTCAAAGCTAAAGATGCAAAGAGACTCAGAGGATGAAATGATCTGCAGTGTTATATAACACAGGCTTTAAACTCATATGCCAATGGCTGTGTTCCAAACACTGCTTCACTGCAGTGTAGAGCATGTCTCTCCAGTCATCCATGCAGTGAAGGTTTATAGCTTGCTTTGCAAGTTGCTTGCTTAGTGCTAGAATAAAATGGCCCAGGGCCAACATAGTGAGTGTACTAGTAGGCATTCCTCTTGGTCTGAAGGTTTTGAGCAGGTTTTAGGTTTGGTTGAAACCGGTCTTGCAGTGTGCGATTACTGATGTCTTTTAAGATTATTATTTGTCATACAGTATCTTTTAGTATATTTCATTGAGGTAATCGCAATAAAATCCTGTCTGAATTCTTTAATAGACTGATGACAGATTTTACAATAAAGATCCTGTGATTAGAAAAAACTACTACATTCTGCTCAAGTCACACAAACACATTCTTCAAAGCTTGAAGGAATAAGAATAAGATTTGTGATTTGGTGTTTTGGTGATTTGGATTTGTGACTCAAGTATTATTAAATTTAAAAGTTACAAAAAAAACACATTTCATTTTTTTTACTCCTTACATTTTCATTTTGTAAAGTACTCATTACAAATCTCACATGCTATATTATTTTTTCATTATTGTTTCTTTTCTTAATTTTGTATTTGGTAAATTAGCTAGGTACGGTTTGTAAATTACCTTGTTAACTTACCTAGCTAGCTACATTTTATAAATTAGTTTGTAAAATTAGCTAGTCCTCCATCTACCAATTATCCATTAAGGATCACGGTGAAGCTGGAGCCAATCCCAGCTGTACAGGGAGAGGCGGGGTACACCCTGGGCAGGACGCTAATCTATTACAGGACTAACACAGAGACGTACAACTGTTCACACTCACATTCACACCTATGGGCAATTTAGAGTAGACAGTTGATCAGTTGATGAATCTGCATGCCTTTGGGCTGTGGGAGGAAACCGGAGCACCCGGAGGAAACCCACACAGGCATGGGGAGAAAATGCAAACTCTACACAGATAAGCTCCAGTTAGCTGAAAGGTTTGAACGCAGAACATTCTTGCTGTGAGGCGACAGCGCTAACCACCGCTTTGCCCGCTAGCTAGTCAAATGTTGCAAATGAGCTTGTTAAGTTAGCCAGCTATTTAGATTTTGAAAACCAGTTTGTTAAGTTAGATGCCTAGTTAAGCTTACAATATTAGCTTGTTATATTAGCATTCTAGTTCCTAATGTGCCTTAGCATTCATTCCAAAAAAGTAAGGAGGTCCAGCATGCCAAATTCTAGGTTTGTCTGAGATAATGGAATTTTTTTGCTTATGACTGAATGCTTAGCGAACTAGCTAGTCATGACGAACTTGGGTCAGTTCTTTTCATATTTAATTTTAATTCTTGAATAATTAAGAATGTTTAATGGTAGAATCATTTTTACTTTCACTCAAGTAGATTTTTACCTCCTTATTACTACTTTTGATTGCGTCATATTTTTGACACAGTACCCATACTTTTACTTCAGTACCATTTCAGTGTACTTTGTCCACCGGTATTTGTGAGTCTCAGTGAGTTGCACATCATCCTGTGCTGTCCTCCTAATGCTGGCATTTAGACGAGCACCGTAGCTTTTAATAAAAAACGTTTTTTTTGTTTTTTTTATGTTTTTTATTTACCTTTGTTGGTTGTCTTTGGTCAAAGTCACTGGATTATGCCTCCTAAAACCACCAATCTCAATTTATGAACAATAAATAAATCATTTGTACAGTGTACAATTTTTGTCTGCAACAGAAAAATCAGGCCAAAAACTCTTACAGTGTAAAGCCTGTTTTAGTGAGCTAGAAATCAAAGCCTAAAAACCCTGGCGTCTGTTATGTCCCCTGGTGTTTCATGACAAGACATTTTGAATCTGTGACAGTGTTTGAGTCAAACTTTGGACAGCCAAGTGGAACTGACTCACTTGTTCAAGCATTTGTTTTTCGCTGAAATAAAATGTCACTTTACTGGTGCTTGGTATACAATTCTAAGCAAGGTTACATTTAGGAAAAGACCATATTCTGCAATGGTATGCTTCTTCGCAGATTCACATGAACATGTACATATGTGTGCATTGTAGAAAGATCTGTGTTGTATTCCATATTTCAAGGCCACACACTCAGATGCTTTCAGTCTGTAAATTTGGGGGATTTCAATCTATCCACTTTGCATCTCATGAACAATATTTCAATTCAGCAAGAAAATCTTAGGATAATTGTTTTTATTAACGAAAAATAGGACATGTACGCACAAAGTGTCTTCTTTAGCAATCAACCCGAGAAGAAACACCACAAATAGATGATAGTATGGGTCTTTTAAATGTGTCACCTTGGATCTCTTAAACAGGCGGTGTGTGAAATAGATTTCACTCGTCAGAAAGCATCACTCAAGGGCAATGTGTAGAACAGAACATATTGTTTCACAACATGAACCCACCCTTGGCTTGGACACACACCCTTTACACTTAAAAACAGATTGCACTCTAATGCTGTATTATATGAAAATAATTATTCACCTGATATGAAGTAAGTCCTGTAGATATGATTAACTGAGAATGAAGACACAATTAACTGGCATGCCTTGTCTTAGAGCTTTCCAGCATGGGATACACTGTACCTGAAGCAGCTGCACACGCACATGGAAAACTTGGCTATATGAGAGTTGGTTCCAGTTCCACAATGAAGGGACACTCTGAAACCTATTTTGGTTTGTTGTGCAAACAGCACTTCATGCAAATACTCTGGCCTCAGAACCTTTCCATGCTGTAATGACTCAATGCAAATTCTGATGCAGCCTTGTTAATAACCTAGTACCTGGTTCCTCCACACACCACCCTCCATCTGGGTTCCTTTCACCCATCTTTTCATCATCCTTCCTCCCCATAGATGCCTCCCCATGCCACCTCTTCTTCTCTTCTATAGCTGCCCCTGTCCAGTCCACACTATAGCTGCCCTCTTTCCTTTCCTCTCTATAGCTGCCTCACTCCTGTAATCTGTATAGCTACCTCAATCATTTATCAATTACATTTATGTCATTTGGCAGACGCCCTTATCCAGAGCGACTTACATATATCTCATTTATACAACTGAGCAGTTGAGGGTTAAGGGCCTTGCTCAAGGGCCCATCAGTGATAGCTTGACAGTGCTGGGATTTGAACTCACGACCTTCCAATCACTAGTCCAATGTCTTAACCACTGAGCTACCACTGCCCCACTGTCCTGTCGATCCTGTCCTCTCTGTAGCTACCTCTCTCCTGTCTTCTCTGTAGCTGCCTCTAACCTGTCCTCTCTGTAGCTATCTCTCTCCTGTCTTCTCTGTAGCTGCCTCTATTCTGTCCTCTCTGTTGCTACCTTTCATCTGTCCTCTCTGTAGCTGCCTCTCTTCTGTTCTCTATATAGCTGCCTCCTTCCTGTCCTCTCTGTAGCTGCCTCCCTCCAGTCCTTTCTGGAGCTGCCTCTATTCTGTCCTCTCTGTAGCTGCCTCCCTCCTGTCGTTTCTGGAGCTGCCTCTATTCTGTCCTCTCTGTAGCAGCCTCTATCCTGTTCTGTCTGTAGCTGCCTCCCTCCAGTCCTTTCTGTAGCTGCCCCCTTCCAGTCCTTTCTGTAGCTGACTTTATTCTGTCCTCTCTGGAGCTGCCTCTTTTCTGTCCTCTCTGTAGCTGCCTTTATCCTGTCCTCTCGGTAGCTGCCTCCCTCCAGTCCTTTCTGTAGCTGCCTTGTTCCAGTCCTTTCTGTAGCTGTCTCTATTCTATCCTCTCTGTAACTGCCTCTATCCTGTCCTTTCTGTAGCTGCCTCCCTCCAGTCCTTTCTGTAGCTGCTTCTATTCTGTCCTCTCTGTAGCTGCCTCTATCCCATCCTTTCTGTAGCTGCCTTCCTCCAGTCCTTTCTGTACCTGCTTCTGTTCCATCCTCTCTGTAACTGTGTCTCTCTTCTCCTCTCTGTAGCTGCCTCTGTCCTGTCGTCTATATGTCCTCTATAACCACTCCCTTTTACCTGTCTTCTGTTGTAGCTCCTTCTATCTCTTCTCTGTAGCTTCAGCCATCTATTCTCTAATTTGGTCCCTCCAACCATTCTCCTCCATATATCCCTCTATCCTTTGTTCTTTGTAGCTAACTCCGTGTCTTTTGAGGCTTGCTTCTTTGCATCTTCACATCCATGCATCCCCTGTACATCTCCCCAAAAATGTCATCCTTTTTCATCCTGCAGCCTCCTTCATCCCCTTCTGTTGATTTCTCCATCCCTTCCACAAGGCCATCCTTCCTTTATGTATCTTCTTCCATTCTTTCCTTTCTGTATTCACGCCACTGCTGGACGACCCCCATACTGCGCTCCCTCTAACACACTGATACCTTTATTTTTTTCTATATTCACCATCTCACATGATATCTAGGAGTGACAGAGTTTGTTCCGTCAGTCTATAAACTTCTAAGAACTGTACACACATGGCTGAAATACAGGGGCTATTTTTATGCAACAATTTCAATGCAGTGCTGATGACATTTGCATTGATGAGATAACTGTCAGATCTCAGTGCTTCATCATCATTCAAACACAGCAGAAGGAGCTCGAGAGTAACACTGCTGTTTCAAACAACCCGTCACTAGTGCCTCGTCACTCATGTGCCTCGTCATTCGTACTAATCTTGGTACCACACTCCTCCAGTTCTGCATCAACATCTGGTTACCAGACAACTTTACTCTGAAATTTCTTCTGAGTGGTATCTTCTTCAAAGCATTTTACACAATGCTTCCTGGGTGAGGATTGTCCCATTTCAATAGGGCCCTACAAAGAGTATGTTCCACTTTCAGAAGAGTTTTAAAGTAAAACTGGTTTGGAAAGATACAGCAGTGTACCATCCATAGGAACCTTTAGAAAGTATATCTATCTATGAATGTATTTATCTTCTTGATGGAGTATTTATCTACGTTCTTTCAACTTTTTTTGACAACCGATACTTGTTGGAATTAATTCTAGCGAGAACTCTTCCGTCTAATAGGTAGCGAAGACTTGACTTAGAGCAGCAGTACTGTGGGTGGAATCTCCTTGTTGATGAGAGAGAGATCAAAGGATGATGACCAGACTGTTCAAGCTGACAGGAAGTCTATGGTAACTCATATAACCTCTCTTTACAATTGTGATGAGCAGAAAAGCATTTCAGAGAGCACATAGGGAGAATGGCCACTTCAGTTTCCACTCCTGTCACCCAAAATGGACCGTTGAAGTATGGAAAAAAGACCAAGGGATGTGTTAAAGTGTTAAAGACGTCAGTTAGCAAGATTTAAAATAGACATGCACATTATTATACAGCGTAGCATGGGAATTTCCAAACTAATGTGTGGTAGCTTGATTTTCAAATTGCAGTCATAATATTTTATGACTCATTTATTTTACTAAAATTTATCAAAATAGCACCCTATCCAATGGGGTGGCACGGTGGTGCAGTGGTCAGCACTGTCGCCTCACAGCAAGAAGGTTCTGCATGAGTTTCCTCCAGGTGCTCTGGTGTCCTCCTACAAAGACAAAGACATGCAGATCAGGTCAACAGGCTACTCTAAATTGCCCATAGGTGTGAATGTGAGTTTGAATGGTTGTTTGTCTCTGTGTAAGCCCTGTGATAGATTGGTGTCCTGCCCAGGGTGTACCCCGCCGCTTGCCCGAAGTCAGCTGGGATTGGCTCCAGCTTCCCTGTGGCCCTTAATGGACAAGTGTTATGGAAAATGGACATTAATCATGAAGACAGAATTTGTGTTTTGAACTATTACTTGGAGTCACATTCAACACGAAAATCTAAATTTAAACGAAAAGTGTATAAGCTATTTTAGTCTCCTTTTTTGCCATCATGACATGCTGCACTAGCGTAGGAGTTGATAGACAAATTTTTCCTTCCATCTACCACCACTTGTTCCTCAAAAACATCATCTGACTCTGACTCAGTGGAACAACAGAAGGCAAGCAAACAAAAACGAAAATTTAGTATTTTAGAAAAAGTATTTACAAGTCATAAATTACCAAATTGAAAGTAGGATGGTCATTCATAATGTGCACCTATGGGTCGTTTGCCCAAAAGGTTTGGTAATCTCTGGTGTACTATAAGGAGAGGAAACATGGCAGACAGAAACTCTTTCTCTACAGATGTGACAGTGCTGTATTACTTCTTGAAGAAACCTCAATGCTTCAGTGCACAAACAAATATATTTCCTCACCCTGTTCTTCTATAGTGCTCTGTCTTTCAAATCCTTTTATTTGCATACAAGGAAACAACAAACACTCACTGTGGAGTTTCCTTTAAGTATCTGCGTATACATAAATCAGCAACAATTCCAGAAAAATCTCATTTACCATCAGATAAAGAGAAAAAAATAACTGCATTTCCTCACATTTACTGGAATAATTGTTTCATGTTATAGAATAAGATTGTACATTTATTATTGATTTTGTGAATGAGATCTAATTCCTTTCAAAATGGTAAACAGAAATTTAAAAAGTGGTGTTTTTATGTGTTCAGTGGTGTGAAACGGTCCTCTTTCACAGTAGGGTGTGGCTACTCTCACACTGAGAAATTTGGAGAAGTTTGAATCACTTGGAGTGTTAAAAATGAACAATGTAACTACATATGCACTGTAAGTGTAAACAGTGTGTCTGGATCCATAATCAATTATTTATTTATTGACAGATATTACAACAAATGCGCAAATCGACGGCCTTGGACTATACGTGGTGTTTGTGTGCATGTTGAATTTCTTAATGTATCAGAACTGATGTTACATGCAGAGATGATTACATCCTTTAGAGCAATGCTTATGGATCTTGAATTTTTGCAACAGTCTTGTGGCCATATACATATGGTATACATAGTTGTTTAAACAACATATTTTTAATACTCTAAAATTTGAAAATGCAAACAAGGAACAGGTGTTGCTTTAAATCTGATTGTTACACAGCAGTGAGATATATATATATATATATATATATATATATATATATATATATGTGTGTGTGTGTGTGTGTGTATGTATGTATATATACCCAGTTCTTCCATCATGTGAACCTGAAAATATACTCCAGGTGTTCACAGGGAATAACCACACCTACCACCAACTGTATGATAAAATAGGCACATAACTAAAGTCATTCCTTCTGCTTCTTATGCAAATAGTGTAACAAAATGGCTGTCAAACAAGTGAAAAAGCTGTAGTCATCTTGAACCAGCAGAAAGTGTCCTGAACTAAAGGTCATGTATGATACAAAATTTCCACCAGTTTCACTTCCTCGTCTATTGTGAAATGAGGATTTTTTTTTTACAGTGTTCAAATATCAATTACACACACACACACACATACACACACACACCTGACTTCTGACAGCCACCATGTAAGCACACATGTACATGTGCTGTATATTGTATACGTACTTCATGTAAGTATCACATGATTCACACGTAAAATTTAGATTTAGGTTTTTAGACACCTTATGTTTCTCAGAATGTAATGTGTTTTTATTTTCATGTGATTTTATTTCCCAAATATGATATGAATTCTTTTATGATTTTTTTACATGTAGTGCATTTGTTTTTATTTTCATGTTTTTTCACACGATTAATTAATTAGTATATAATTTTGTCCCACCCAAATGATTTGTTTTTCACCTGATTATTTCCACATGATTAAATCTAAAGGATTTTTAACCCCACATGTTTCATTCATTTCAAGTGCTTCAACACATAATTCATTTATTTTTAAGTAATTCATTTTACTGGATTCATTTTTCATGTTATGTTTTTCCATATGAATAATTTTTCACATATGATTTTTTTTCCCACATGATTCCTTTATTTTAAGATGTGGGTTTTTTTCCTATCTCTTGATTCATTTATTTTCACATGATTTTTTTTTTCAAATGATTCATTTATTATCACATGTAATACTTTCATGTAATTCATTTATTTTTGCATGTCCTTTTTTTATGTGTAGGAATTGTCTTCACGTGTGAATTTTTACATGTGATTGTTTTTTACACAAATCATTTATATTCTCATGTGTTGTATCACATGATGAATTTTCCTTGTGATTTTTTCCCCATGATGTCTTCAATTTCACGTTATCTCATATTGTTCACGTGGGTTTACTTGAGGTCACTTGTGCCAGTTCATTCTTTCACCTTCACATGTTTCCTTCCTGAAAAACCTTCTACTTATTAGTAAAATGTATGTGAATTTTCCAAATGAGAGCACAAAGCACACAGCACACTCACATCCTCCATTAAAGCATTTGATTGTGATTGTAAATTGATTTATTAGAGGCACTGCTGCTGCTGCTGCTGCTGCTGCAGGAATTGATGAAGAGGCCTTGAAGTTGTATTTCTGTAGTTGTATTTGTGCTGATTGGATGCCTGTGTGAAATGCAGAAGATAATAAATAGCAACGTGGCCTTGGAGTTAGGTGATAACATAATGATAGATATAATGGAGCAGCGGTTCGTTAAAACTTCCATGAAGCCATTATACAAGCTCTCTCCCGTCGCTTTATAATCATGTATATGCGGCTGTTATTTTCCTGCAACCCAGCAGAAGCTATTTTCACCTACTGCACAAGGTGGAACCTCTCCATTAACCAAGGCCATTAAATATCCAGCTATTAAACTCCACAGGCAGAGTAATCAAAATGTGATTGCCTCTCATGAAGACAGCATGAAATCTGTATGGGGAGCAGATCTGATGGGGTTTTTTGGGGGGTTTTTTTAGGAAATTTTAGTGAAATTCAACATATTTTAACATTGTGCTTCATGGGGCTCAATCTTATCCAGGCTCTTTAAAAGACATTTTCTCGCTATTCATTTTAGTATCTATTATATACTGTTTGGGTTATGAAGAATTTTTTTGCATAATTAAAATGTAATACATTACAACATCTTCATCTTCAGTAAGCGCTGGAGACTAGTATGTTTTTAAGAGGTGGGAGGAAAACTTGCAAACCCAGATGACACCAAGATGGGCAGGGGGAGATCCTGTGAAATGACACACAGACAGTAACCCAAGTGAAGGTTAACAGTTTCCTACATTACCCACAAAGCCATTGGAATACCTGCTGTTAGTGGTGATCCAGTTAGCCCTCATTTCATGTCTGGTGTTGAAGACAGTGATGATATGAGCGATGCAGCAGCGCTTTGGTCTGTCTAGCTCTCTCAGCTCATCATTTGTTTACTCAACTCAAAGAGATTCTCTTCCAAATTTTATGTTCACCACGCTCATCAGCTCATAGATTGCTGACCAGTGAAGCCGAATCTCTGCCGTAGATTATCGTATACTGTAGCTGCATTGCATTCTGGACTTTGGGTCCAGCATTTTGGGTCTAGCATTTCCTGTGCCTCCACCAATGTGCTATACTGTGCTAACGGTGTGACAAAACTAGCTCTTTTGTTTTTAGGAGCTAGCAGTGAAACCTGATTGTTATCCCTTATGTTTGAGATTTTTTTCCCCCTATTAAACTCCATTGTAACTGTGCAAGCAATAACAACATTTCCTTTATATGTAAGAGTGACTGCTAACTCTATACAGGAATAAAGAAAATACAGCACCAACTAACAAATTAGCACCAAAATCACTAATCACATTAATGCAGTTTTGCTTTAAGCATCTTTAAGCATTCAAAAATCCACTTTGATTTATATCAGTCATCACTGAGATGGAGAAAGGATATAGTGAACATCTTTAAAATAAATGTGACATTTGTATTGATTATTGGGTCAAATCATTGCAGTGTACGTAGATACTCAGCGTAGTGATACATAGTGTACAGATACACAGCGTTAAAACAAATGCCCATGTGAGTAAGATCCAGCATCCTTGTCCATTGTAATCTTTTGCACGTCATCAGTGACCCGTTTGCTCTGCCTCTGGAGCGAGTGCAGGTGCGCTCAGGCAATTTGCCTGCCACGGAAATGCTGAGTCCCTGCAAAAAGACGCTGTAGAGATCGAGCCAGAGGAGCCACGTTGTTGTTTTTCGTCCGTCCACAGCTCCCAAAGGGAACGAGAGGAGGAGTGGGGAAGTTATTAACAGTTGATGGTGCAATCAGGGGGTGATATTTAGTACTCGGTGTGTGTAATTGGTGTAACCTAGGCACCGGTTTTCCCAGGGTGTAAGAGGGATGCTCATGAGACGACGTGCTACCTGACACCTGGTGCTTTTGTTTCATCCATGCACCTGAGGAACAAGAACAAGAGGTGAGGACAGCTGCGGGGCTGTGCTGCCGCTTTCATTAGCGCTGATGCTGAAAGACGACAATGTGAGAGAAATGTGATGAAGGTACAGATGCGCTGATTCTGCAGCCAGAAGGATGGAGACATAGAAAAGTTACGGCTTCAATACAACCTGATTTTAGCCCTTACGCACACTCGCTATCACACACAGCTACGCGGACATGAAGCCTGGCAAGAAATCCTTCATAGGTAAGAATTTATTTATCATTTAAGCAAAAACTTTGCTGATCCAGTAGACTTGTCGACTTGGGAATGGTGTAAAATTCAACATAATGGAAAAAGATCAAGATTTCTTTGCACTTTTTTTTAAAGAGGATCACATTTAATGACAAAACAAAGGTTCAGTTATTATCTTAGCCAGCTGTTAGTATATTGCTCAAAGCTTATCTTCATTAGCCTTTTGTTTTTTATCAGAATCTGTTACATACTGTACATCTGTCATTTTTCAAGCAAAAAACAGGCAGCCTTGTTTAAAGGTGCACTTTTTAAATTGTAAATTGTTCCCCAACTAGTATTAATAATAAAAATATGAAAATGCACTAGAAATTATTTACAACATTTCCAAGCAGTCAGTGCTTCAATGATTTCCAACAGGCTTCTGGAGACATCTTTCCATCTTTCCTGAAATTAGCTCCGCCCCAGGAGGGATTGGATCATTTAAGCTTTGATCAATCCTTTTCCCTAAAAGGCAACTCACGAAGCATGTGTAGGTTTACTCACATATGAGTGAGGCGAGGGAAAAGGCTTGCAATATGCCATGCATGCAGCAGAGACCTAAAACAAAACAGAAAACATTTTTTATACATGTAGCATAATTTCAATAACACAAGGTTTCAATGTGTCATAATGTTAATGGTAAATCCTATTCAGATCCTTAACAAGGTAAAGGATCCTTAACATTTTACAGGTAAATAATCTGTCATAAACCTGTCTGAAAATCTTCCATGATTTTTCTGTTTCTTCAATTGTGTTCATTTCTCTGCTTTCTGTTTCACAATTAAATATTCACTATTAATTATTCATGAGCTCACTATCTCCTTTTACCATGAAGGAATTGAAATACTCCTGCACTGTAATCATTTTTCTGCACTACCTTTTTGTAATTAACAAAGGATATATTATCTGCATTATTAGTGTTCTTTCAAAGCCATAGCTCCCTCCCTCACTCCCTCACTCCCTCTCTCTTTCTCTGCTTGATTTTATCTCTAATCTCTAATCAGAATGGACAGCCAGCACTCTGGCTCTCTGTTTCTGTACCACACAGACAGATGATGTTGGGCTACACTCTGATCTTTTCTGTCCATGATCTCATAACCAGAGGCCACTAACCTCAGGGATAAATCAAAATATGTTACACTAATCCATGCTTGGCAGCTTTTCCTCCTGTGATGAGAAACTGAACAGGTTCCCGTCATTTATTAGGAGGAAGTGAATTTTCTCCTCCCCTCCCTTCTTTAGATATATAAGGAAATGTTCTACACAAATATAACGCCTTAATTAATATACCTGCTACTTTACTGGACCTTCACAGAAGCTTGCTGTGCATTTTGATATGACACATTCGCTGTAAAGTACATTTTACTTAAACAGCTGGATGAATGAATGACATCATATATGATTTATGGCCTGTCTATAATGCATAACGTACTGACTTACTGTTTAATAGAATAATACCTATAGAACAAACTAAAAATGAACTGAGTCTTAGTTGTTGTTCAATTAAAAACATATACAGCCCCAGAAGCATGTTGTTTACACAGCTGATGATGGACTTTTGTCCGAAACATCCTGTTTGTCTGGAAATTTTGAACTTCAGATAATGTTATTACACCTACTATTATTACTGAAGTACTCTGGAGTTACTTCCTGGAATGGGGAATCTCTTTAATCTGGAAAAAGTATTCAGATTTTGATATCCTCAAATTGTTACATGACAAAACATAACATTATAATAAACTGAAAAAAGCTATTATTTTTTAATAAAGCCATCAGGAGCCACTGTCCGTGTCTGGAAGTCTAACTAATGAGCTTTCTGGAGTTAATTTGAGGAAGAACACATGTTTTCAACCTTCTAAATGACTCCTTCCCACTTTTCTATTACTAATTACACTAATTAAATTTTAACCAACAAGCCTTCATGTTAAAACAGTTGTTATCTGTGTCATTTTAAGTAGTTAGGTAAGTAAACCTAGCTAGCTGATTTTAGCTGGATGTGCGCATTTAGCTTGCTTACTATAATGCTAGTTTCTGTGTTAGAATAATTCACCTATGGATAATTATTTTATGCTACCAGAAGTTGTTGTGTTAGCCTGTATCACTAGTTAGGCCAGTTAAATTGGAATTGATTTTAGCTGGGTGTGTGTTTTTAGCTTGTTTATTATGCTAGTTTCTGTGTAAGCATGTTTCATATGGCTAATTTAGTTTGAATGTAAGCTACTAGTAGATGGGTAAACCTGTATCATTTTTCGATAAGTAACAATGTAGGGTTAAATGTTTAAGCTAGATGTGTGTTTTTAGTTTGCTTACTATAATGCTAGTTTCTGTTAGCATGATTGTCCTGATAATTTAGTTCATGTGTAAGCCTCTTGGTGAGCATGTAAAAATTGGAAAATGAATTACCCTGGATGTGTGTGTTGGATGCTAGTTTCTGTTTACTGTTATGCTAGTTTATGTGTTAGCATGTTTCCTATGTTTCAATGTTAGTCACTAGCTTGTGGTTTAGCCTGTACCCTACACTCTTATAGAATAAAAAAGAGCTGTATATTATGCTTTAGCAGATCAGATAAATGTTAATGAGGGCTCAACAATAAAATACATTATCAAATGTTACATCTTTCTGAATGAACATGACTCCCCAGTAGGATAATGCCAAAGGATTCATGTAAAGGATGTGAAAACAACATTTAGCCTTTAGCTGTTAGACCAAGCACTACCAGACCATAGGGAGAAACCAGATAAAAACTCTGCAACAGTTTGAGCAGAATCCTAGCTACGAGGACCACTGGGACCCTTCCCATGAGGCCGAGCTGTACAGACTGTTCAGTCAGTGAACACTGTTGAAGTCCCCTCATCACCCGAGCAGGCGCTTTCACAGAGCAGCATGCAGAAGGCTGAATGACTCAGTCTTGCCGATCAGCCTTCTAGAGCGTGGCAGAAGGGAACCCTACCCAGCGACACACTTCCTGTAATGCAAATATACACACACATACACAAATAAGCTCGAGATGGCTGTCTCCATGGCAACGGAGCCCGAGTAACACGGCAGATTCTCTCTGGATGGTGTTACGACGGAAGTGAAGTCTCTTGGCATGGGCACCTGGCATGTAGGAGAGAGCATGGGGCCTATCGTACTAAAAATATGCCATAGGAAAGGGGATAGCGAGGCAGAAAAGAGTAGAGGTAGCCTGAGACCAGGTCTACATGGTTATCTGATCACTGTAAAAGGACACTGTAGCAGTGAAAGTGAATAATTAAAGCTTTCAGCTGAGGGAATACCTTTTTCTCCATGATCAATTTACAAACTTTTATTTATCTACTATTATAAATCATTGTCAAGGAGTGGAACCTTTTGTGGCCGCTAATGTGGTTGTTCGGAAATATAATATAATTTGTTTATAGGGGTTTTGTCTTGTACTGTATGACTGGAAATCCCTCAGAATTTTATGTAAACTACAACTGAAACAGGAACAGTTGTAGAGGGACTTCCTCATCTTCCGCCTTGCAAACTTTTGACTTGACGGTTAGGAGTGCTGACTTCAACCCAGCCCTGAATTGTGATGAATTTGTTGGTGTGATGTGATATATTCTTTGATTCTGGTCTCATATACACAGACAGCTCACCATCAGTTTTATCAAACTTTATTAAACTTTATTAAACTGTTTAAAAAATGACTGAATGTTTTCAGATCAGTTGTAAGCCTTTCAAAATGACATGATATCCTCAACATTGTGTGTTCTCGCTAGTTATATTCATATAAACAATTATTTTTGCAACACAAATCTATAAATAATTAAGACACCTCCATAATAAGGTGATTCCATGATCACGGTGCACTTTATCTAATGTGACTCTTAAAAATTAGACTTTATTTTTGTATCATTTTTAAACATTGAGTCTCGGGAAAAGTGGGGGTTTACCCATTCAAATCTCATTTTTAGAAGTAACAATATCAAAGTAATAATATCACAATATCACTGAAAATAAAGAAAAACACTTCATAGCACTTTTCTTCTTCTGATGAACTTCAGGAAAATTTGGAAGATGCAACTTCCTGTTCAACACTACAAATATTCCAAATATTCTATTTCTTTTTTCATAACCTAAAATGGACAACTCAACTGGAAAGCATGTTTCAGGCATTAGATAGTCAAAGGTTTTGCACATTATTGCAAATATAGAATGATTTTAAAGTATTTTAATGATTATAAAGTATTTCAGGTTAAAGTGTACTTGTAGTGTGACAGGAACAGCAAAAATGACCAGCAGAAGTGCTGTAGAGGTTTTATTAATGATGAAATTATTATGTGAAATTTCCCCATAGGTTTTTGGGAAGGACACTTTACCTGTGTAAAGTTTAATATGTCATTTACCTTTCCTTCACACACATATTTGTAAATGTAATATCATTCAGACACAAATGGCACCCCAATCATGCAACAGCAGATGGAAAAGACCATCATTAGATATTGGTTATGCATTACCTGAGCAGCTGATAAGACAGTTACATTACGTACAGGGTTAATGGATCACCCGACTGAGAAACCCGACTGAGCTCATGATATTCGTCTTGCATAAGCCAACTGCAGCGGAGCATCACCATGACCTTGACTTAAGATTCCATCAGTAGGAATGAGAAATAGATTAAAAAGTTGAGCTTAAGTAGATTTAAAATGGGATTTATTTATTTGAATCAGGTCAGGGATATTACATCATAGACGTCATTTGCTACGCATACGACATGCTACAAAAATGAAATGTGCATTGATTCAAGGAGTGTGTCAGAGAAATAGTGTTTATTCTATGCTAACATAATTCCACACTGACATTTGTTTGTCACTCATAGCTGTGTTACAGCAAACTTACTGGTGTGTATGTGTGGGTCCAGCAGTGTTTGGTGTTTGGTAATTTTCCTGTGCTGACAGCAGAGTTATGTAATGCAGTTACATCAGCTGTCATGTAGGCCTAGAAATGGAGTGGATAGCTTCATAGAATTCCACAAACATTAAATCAAATACATTTTACATTACTGTTTACATTCAGTAATGGCATCTTAGCATTTTTTTAATTTTAAAATGTAGAAAACACTTTATTGGAGTCTGATAAAGACCTCATTTTTACAAATTCATAATGAACCCAATTCCTGTCAAGATTTCCAAATGTTTTATTAGTAAAAAAAACAAAAAAACAACAAATTATGTCTAACTACATCGCACTCAGTTGTTTAAATTAGTACACATTTTTCATGAGATCAGGATGGATGGAAATCCACCATCCATCAATCCACCAAACATGCATAGCAATATTTAGAGTTAACTTATCTCTCTTGAGTGGTGCAAAAGATGTACTTTTATTAAATTCTGAGTTGACTTTTTAGACCTAAGCTTCTGCCATACACAATTTGATCTGTTTTCACTTTGTAAACTTTTAATTGTTTCCTATATTACCTAAAATGCCATTAAACTACCTGCTAATAGTGGTACAGTCCTATTTAGAGAGAGCAATGCAGCGGCGCATTATTCCTTTAGTCTGTTCAGCTTTGTCACCTCTTCATCTGTTCACTCTGCTCTACAATGCCATCACACTCATCGTCTACAACATGGCTAACTAGCTGAGCTGAAACCTCCCCTGAAACTAAGTAAATATTAGTTCACTCAGCACTGTTTCTATTGCTTCGCGAAAGAATCCATTCCATATTATCGATATGAGAATATGAGAACACCACTGAAATTCCATGCCGGGTTTCCATGGTTACCTACAACAACAAACCACACGCAAGTGAAGTGACTCGTCAGTGCAGGCTATAGATTACACTGGGTTACAAAAATTTTTTTTTGTGAGTTGTCTAATATATTTCTGCTGATTTAACATATTTCTGGCCC
>JAQQZX010000021.1:2775295-2785399 GCA_030068355.1 Notoglanidium maculatum | reverse complement strand
TAGTGTGAATAAGGTAACTTTTTAGCTTTTCATAAACACAGATGAGCAGAACACATGACGTTCACACAATTTCAAGAGGGCTTGTTTCATAACGAATCCCATAGTAACATTTCCCAATATTAGTATGATAATTAAAAAAAAAAAAAAAAGAAAGCTGTGTGGGGTATCACTCTACCAATAAAGATTCAGCCAATCATCAAGTTAAACTCATTTTAAATGTTGTTCCTTTACATGACTAACCCTCTCTCTCTCTCTCTCTCTCTCTCTCTCTCTCTCTCTCTCTCTCAGCCCTGCAGTTACTGCATACGACAGCCAGGTGGCGTTTTCTCCTCTGGGTCAGTCCGCAGCGTACAGCACCTTCAGCCAGACGGGCCAAACCTACGGCCTGCCCCCATTCGGTCTGTCCCAGCCTGGAGCTTTACTTCATACCACTTTACCACTCATGCTGTCACTGCATTTAAACCACCAGTCACTGCACACGCAGCTTCCATTCTCATTCACATTTCCACTCACGTCCGCTTCATCTCATTCTCTGTCTCTGCATTCTCTTTCTTGTGTACGTGTGTCCTCTTTTTGCTCCATGCCTCCACCCACACCCGCGTGGCCGCAGGTGCCATGTGGCCGGGCATTAAGAGCGAGCCCAGGCTGCAGGACGTGTCCGCTGCTGGCCAGACGCCATTTCTCAGCTTCTGCACAGCTTATACTTCAACTCAGCCGTGCCAGACCCACTACTCGTACCCCAGCCAAGGCAAGGCGGCTCCTTTCTTCCCTCCCTCACTCCCACACTCACTCACGCCCTCCCTCACTCATTTGCTCTCGTCTTCCCTCTGCACTTCCAACAAATGCTAAGCTTCTCATGCACTGTTCTGTTGAAGACTTTAAGAGTTCTCATGTATTACTGTATATGTGAAGGAAAGAAGCAGGGATACATCGATGTCGTGTTTTTCGCACTATGGGATGTTCAGAGCAGTGTTAGTGAGCACTTTGTCTTACAAATGTAGACTCAAAGCTCACACTTTGTGCAAATATCTTTGTGTGCACACAGTTCATGGCACTTTGCATTGCACGTTCATAATTACTGCTTAATCCTCCTCACGCTCTTTATTCAACACGCTGTTCAAAAGGCGTAAGATGTTATCAGGTTACTCGTGGTGTTGATGTACGGTCCTGATATTTTCATGGCACATTTTGCCGTCAGCTTTGCCCTGATTGTCATGAAACAACATCCAGATCACTGTTATTTTATGCCGTCTGTTCTTTAGCACAACATCATACACTAGGCTTTAGTCATGTAATGTCTATAAAGGGTTATCAAAAATTGCTATCTGAGCATTTTGTACAAGAGCATGGTATTTACTCCTACTCGACAGAATTAATGCCTCCCTGGGAAAGACATTAAGTTATAGTGAACATTTAAAAAAGCGACCTTAAAGCCTGAGACTGGTTAGCTCTAATGAGACCTGCATTTCTCTGGTGTATCATGCGCTCCACAACATCTGGAACACATGACTCCTCGGAAACCTTGAGATGCAGTGGGCCCCTGATTTAACAGTACCCCACGTTCTCAAACCAGAGTGTACTTACATATACATATAACTAAATTATTGTAAGTAACTAAATGTTAAAAATTAGACAAATGAATAAATTATTAAACCAAGAAACAAGGAAATGGACATAAACGAAGATTCCGGTCAGTGACACAGCCTGTTAATTAAGTACATTGCATTTATTTTTTTGAAAGCAAAATAATATACATATTTAATTTACTGTTTCTTTTTTTTTTTTTTTTTTTTTTAAATAGTATTAAAGGTGTGTTAATTAAATCCCTGACTTAGAGTTTGATGTACAGCAGCGTGTTTGTCTTTTACCGGATAATCTAAACTCAACCAGCATTTTCATTCATTTTTCTTAAAACAATGCTCATTTCTGTTTTCTTCCATGTTTTCATTTGATCACCTCTGATCATTTTACTCATAAGTCTCGTGTGCTTTTTATTTATTTATTTATTTATTTAAAAAAAAAAAAAAAAAACCCCACCTTCAGGTTCCTGCTTCACTTCGTCCAGTGTGTACTCCAACATCCCCACGGCCCCCGCTGTCACCACAGCCCCCGCTACACATCAAGTGAGCTTCAACAAGACCCCACATACATTTACAAAATAAAAAAATAAGAATGTTTACCTCAGTAGTAAAACTTATATCTCTTATAATCTCAGAAGTGTGGCTGTTGTGATGGATTGCATACTCTTACATAGTTTCCTCTTGAACTGCAGGATTTCTCCAGCTATAACTCACTGGGACAGAACCAGTTCTCCCAGTATTATGTCCCTCCCAACAGTTACCTCCCACCTGCACCCCCCAGCAGCGACGCAGACGCAGACAACGTGTCCGTGCCGCCTTACACGCCAATAAAGACTGAGACTAGTGCCTCCACAGGACTGCCCAGTGCTACAGGTACCTCACATCTATCACAATCAAACAGAGCTTTCAGAAAGTGGACATCCCTTACTGTCTGGCTTTTAAATGCCGTTCAATTAGTGTTTGCATGAAATGATCTCTCTGTTCTAAGACGTTGCATATTTTCCCGTATATGACAGGTACTTGGACTGTATACAGTATGTCGTATTACACCACAGTGCTACTGAATGCGCGATTCTGATTGGTCACGATTCATTTTCTGTAACAGCAGCCCTGACTGTAGTTTCAGCATAAATGCAAACGGACGAAAAGTTGTTGATGTAGTAAAAAAGTTAGCGCAGTGGTGAGAGGAATAAAACGCTTGGAGATGTCGTTCTAGTACAATAAGTAACTTGGTAATAGTAACTTCACATTGCATGCTGAACTGCAGGCCAATTGCACAGCTACGTCATTGATTGTTTTCCTACGAATGCATCATCCTGATGCGTTTTTATTTCTCACTTAACATCCCATGATCTTTAATTGTACCTAATGTTTCTCTACTGTTTGTAAAAGAGCACCTCAGGTCCTGTTAGGGTAAAGCGTTTATACTTATCATTCGTTTTAGGCATGTCCGTTTACAGATGTTTATGAAAAAGCCCCAGTTTTATTTATTTTTCTCTGTGTGTTGCTCTTTTCAGCTGCGTCTCCAGGAAACGTGACCCTCGCCGCAGGTGCAGCTCAGGACGACGCCGCCCACAGAAATGCTCCGCCCAAAGCGAAAGGCAAAGGAAAGAAATCAGACGGCGGCCAGTCTACAGACAACGACCTGGAGGTAGAGCCGGTGTGGCGTCACCGGAGTCTTAAAACGCTTTAAAAACACAAACCAAAACATTTTCTGTTTACATCTAACCTCGCTTTATCTCTCCCGCCTTTCTCAGCGAATCTTCTTGTGGGATCTGGATGAAACGATCATCATTTTCCACTCCCTTCTCACAGGGTCGTTTGCGCAAAAGTTCGGCAAGGTACCCAAATACGCAGAGTCGCAGAATGTTAACCACCAGACGCTGGCTTTGGAATACGTACATTATATGTACAGTACACTATACACTGTTATTTCCTTTCTGGGGTTCAAATGGCTATTGTTCTGCTTGGTTTGGTATTACAGAGGCTTCATAGTTCACATTTATGCTTATGTATTTGTTTTGTTTTCACTTCCTTCAGGATCCAGCCACGGTGCTTAATCTGGGTCTGCAGATGGAGGAACTGATCTTTGAACTGGCCGACACGCATCTGTTCTTCAATGACCTGGAGGTGAAACGCCTTTCCCATTTGCGCTGAATCGTCGTTTCTCGTGGATCTGTGGGAAATTAAGCCTGTGATCTGTTTGTGTTTAGGAGTGTGATCAAGTCCACGTCGAGGACGTGTCCTCTGATGACAACGGACAAGATTTGAGGTAATGCATGAGTAGACTTCAGTATTTAAAGATCACTATGGTACGGGATATATTTTGCCAGTTATATCTTTGTATTCTTAACTTCTCTCAGATACTGGTCATATTTCAGCTTTTAATTACATTACAATGGATAAACGTTCAACTGTAGGTTTGTCTCCTCCTCCTCCTTCTTCTTCTTCTTCTCCAGCAACTATAACTTTGCGAGTGATGGGTTCAATGGAACGGGCGGAGCAGGAGGGCAAAGCTCCAACCCGGCAGTGCAAGGTGGAGTGGACTGGATGCGCAAGCTGGCCTTTCGGTACCGCCGCCTTAAAGAGATCTACAATGGCTACAAAGAGAATGTAGGAGGTAAGCTTTAGGCTACTGATTTGGATCGAGGCTTCCAAGTTATTCTGAAATGTTTGGTGATGAAGCTGAACAGATAATGGTGATTTAAACTCCGAAGGCTTTTGGACCAGGAAGACAGTGAGCTGATCAACTCGATGATGCGCCTGAGACTTTTCACATCCCTTGAATGATATGACCTTGGACTCTAAAGCCAATGAATTGATGAAGCTGATGGACTGAAGATGATGAGGAGTCTAATGACCTGTTTAAGCCCCGTTAGATGAGCAGTAAAATGTATTAATGAGACTTAATAAGGCTGTTGTGTCTGTGCAGCTCTGCTGAGTCCCCTGAAGAAAGAGCTGCTGCTGCGAGTGCGCAGTGACATCGAGACTGTGACGGACAACTGGCTCAGCACCGCCATCAAATCCCTCCTGCTGATCCAGTCCAGGTCAGGATCATGACCTCTGACCTTTCTCGCTGCCGCCATTGGATCTCCCTGCTTATGGATGCCAGATGTAATTGTATAATGACTGCACAGAATTGGCTTATTCATGGCTTGTGATGCTGTGTGTGATTGCAGGGGCAAATGTATGAATGTTCTGGTCACCACCACTCAGCTGGTTCCTGCTCTGGCTAAAGTGCTCCTCTACGGCCTCGGGGACGTTTTCCCCATCGACAACATCTACAGCGCCACCAAGATCGGTAACAATCGGCTTTGTGTCTCCTTATTTTAGACTTTTTTTGCGGTCTTTTGGCATGACAGAGCTGTTTTTTGTTAGATTTTGATTTGTTATAGCATGGTAAACCTTTCTGTTGGATGACAGGAAAGGAAAGCTGCTTCGAGCGCATCGTATCACGTTTTGGTAAGAGGGTGACCTACGTGGTTATAGGAGACGGTCGGGAGGAGGAGTTCGCAGCTAAGCAGGTAAGGCAAGCGTATCTGAGATGGATGGATGGATGGATGGACAGTGGACCTTACTGATCCCTGAGAGAAATTTTGTTGCAGGAGTAAAATACGTAAACTACAAACTACTCCGACAATGCACAGAAAACAAAGGTTATATTAAAAATACAATAAGTAGTAGAAAGGTTATAATGAGATGCTATAAATTGTGATCATTTTTTCTGCAAACTTTGTGGAGATTCTTAATGCATTTTTTTAATAATTATAAACTGAGCGGAGGTGACAAACATTTGTACTTTAATCTGTATAATTATATGTGTCTATACATATTTATTTATTGATTTAGTTTTGTTTAGGTAAGTAAAAAGATCATTTTAATTTTTGTTATTCTTATTGTAGGCATTCATTCATATTGTATAGTTTAATGAAAAATTGTAAAAAAAAAAACAATACCTATTTTGCATTGTAGAAATGTCTTTGAGGTACATGACATTTTAGTTGTATCTCCTGATTCTTAGTACTATGGCCTTTGCTCTGGTCGTGACTTATAAATCATTTTTCCAACGTCTGAAAGGTTGAGCATTACCAGGATTGTTTGTTTCATTAAACAATAATTAACTCCGGAGTACAAGAACTTCTCCCTCCATAGTACATAAATTACATATTATTTGAAGGACTAGAATCTAGACTAGACTAGAATATAATGCATGTCTAAAGAGTGATGTCTGTCTGTCTTCCCCTCTCTCTCTCTCTCTCTCTCTCTGTCTGTCTCTCTGTCTGTTTGTCTGTCTGTAGCACAACATGCCTTTCTGGCGCATCTCTGCTCACGGTGACCTGGTGTCTCTACACCAAGCTCTGGAGCTGGACTTCTTATAGAGCACACACCCAGGCTCCTGCTCACTCTCACTCACTCTCTCTCTCACTCTCACTCTCACTCTCTCACACACACACACACACACACACACACACACACACACACACACACACGTCGCATTCTGGACACCTGATGAGGCTGGGAGTCCAGAAGAAGAGTTTGAGCGTGCAGGGAATCCTTCCACTACCTTTTAAGGCAGCTAAATACCCGCGCTCGAGCCCTGCACTGCGATATCATCATCAGATATACACAAGGACGGCGAGAAAACTCCAAGCCTGGCCCTCGTACTGCCAGCCCGCCGCAAAAGCACTGCGTCTTTATGAGCATTTCTGTTCAAACTGGATTCACCAAAGGAAAGACCAAAGCCCTGCACTGGCATAAAATTTTGGATTTTTTCTTTTTTTTTTTTTTTTTCTTCCTCCAAACTTATTCTCTAGTTTGTGTTCCTGATCCTGATTTTATTTTTGCTGGACGTGGACAGTTTGTTCCGTTTTGCACTCAGAGAGGACTGGACTGGCGGCGGAGCCTGAACGTGGCTATGGAAAAGCAGATTAGAGTTTCTTTTTTCTGCCATTGTTTAAAATGCATTAACAGTGAAGCGACTACATCCGTCAGGTGGTCTAGAGTAAACTGATCTGACGATTCAGCGCGGCTGGATTCATACGATTCATACAACTGGATCAGGCGGACTGGCGATACATACAATTCTGTTCCCATAATCCTCTGCACCTGAATTCAGGAAGGACAAAAAAAAAAAAAAAAAAAAAAAAAAACTTCACCTCGATGTAACAAGTACGCATCATAAATTTCTTGATGGATCTTAATTTCTTGGGCGTTTTAAACACCTGTTCACACGGTACTTCAGTTTGTTTAGTGGAACTTTTACATGTGCTATGTGTGTAAAACCTTTAGTATCAAACCCCACGGATTATAAGCATATTAGGAAATGATTTGGCGCTCAGTGTATTTTAATGGCAGGCCATTAAAGGAATACTGTTGTTGTTGTTGAGGATGAGACAGGCGTGAAAGTTTTCCAGATCTTTCAGCTTCCTTTGAGGTTTTTTCACATCCATACTCCGTCAAATTCGAAACTGAAGCCATCTGTGTTTTTGTTTGTTCGTCTATAGTAAGCTCATCATATAATGATTAAAACACAACCGGGCATGCTGTTATACAGAAGTAATCAACTGTTCGCACCCTGACGTTGAGTATCTTCCTACAACAGCGCATCCTGTTTGTTTTGTTTGCCAACTATTACATCACTTTATTAATTAAAAAGTGTACGTACTAGCTAGTTATTGTTACACGAACACCGCTTACATTATAGCAGCTATAAACATCCATTCCCTCTTTTTTTTCTCTCTCTCTCTCTCTCTCATGAAGCATAGCTTACTGAGAAACTGCAACGGCTTTCCTGGGTCTGGAAACATAACGACCGCTTTGTTGTCTTAAAGTAAAAGCACTGATGCCGGAGACTCCTTATATAAATGTTAACCGTCACCACGTGGTGAAAACGTCTCTGTAACTCCATTTAGGCGGATTAGCAAATAAAGAACGGCGCTGCTGTTCCAGAAAATTCATCAACAACTTCTAGCCAATCAGAATTGAGAATCCAATATCACTGCATTCGGAGGATTTTTAACGAAATCGTTAACGCATGTTACTCGGAACTCGGCATCTGCCCCTTATATACTTGTATTCGAAGTAAATTTCAAGCTAAAGAGCTTTCCTGGTCTTTTCTCAGAACAGAGAGATGTTCTTGGTTGTTACAGATGTTGGAGATCAGGCGTTAAAACACCCGAGTATTCCTTTAATGGTGTCTTATTCAGCAAGTAGCGTGAATTTAGCGACTTCACCGAGTGCATTACGAAATATCACTGAACTCTGCAGACTGACCTTCTGCTTAGTTGCTCCCTTTCTGCACGCTGCAGCGCTGTGTCCGAGTGACTTCTGCTTGATTTTGAAATCCAAGTGTATAAGATTCAGTCATTTCACACGGGAATCTGATCTACAAGAAAACCATCCATTTAATTCCTGTTCTTGTCGCAGTGGAGTTGGTCAGTGTTATAAACCTACTCATGACGTCCTTAACAAGTGTATTGTGATGTACGTAATCACAATATTGATTTTCTATGTATAAATATATATAAATATATTGCCCAGCCTTATCTGCGTGCTTGATTCGTTCGTCGTAACTCTTGTAAAACCACACATTATGGGAGAAGGAAACTGTGCAATATGTTTTCGGTCAGTGATGTGAACGATGAAGAAGAGGAGAACGAACATTGTGGATGCTGTGAGATTCGACTGAACAGTGCTGAGCCTGAAGAAGAAAAAAACCCATTTTCACACAAGCAGCTTCGACTGAATTACGAATGTGGACTGTTGTTTTTCCCTGTACTTATTTATATCGTGCCTTTTAACTATAAACCTTACAGTGTATCATCTTAAAGGGATTTGCTGTAATACTGCAAATGTTTAAGGGTTTTTTTTGTTGTGTGTGTTCGTTTATAAGTCAGTAAGTAGAAGTGGGTTTTTTTGTTGTTGTTGTTTTTACGTGTTTGTTTTTTAAAAAAACAAGTTTTTACTTGATTCTGAAGCTCAGTTTATCTCCTGCCTTTATTGTGAATGCAACGTTATCGTACGCTATCACTTTTCCGTTTTACATGCCGTCGCCTGCTAGCTGACTCGCACACGCCTACATAACATTTCATTCTCTAATTACAAATGTGAAGCCAGGAAATCTCGTCTGTGAGCTGCACGCTGCTGAACGCTTTGAAATTTCAACCGCTCGGACAATCAAGGAAACGAAAACGGATCCACGGATTTACTGTTTGTGAATCGAAAAAGCAGTTCACATCCGAACCTTTAGGTCCCGAACATGTTCTTTTTGTTCACGTGATGATCTCGCTACTTCACCATTTTCTCACGTTGCTTTTATTTCCTCTTCCCACACCAGTTTTTCTTTTTTAAATAAGTAAGCAGCGTGTAATTATGTTTGAGCCAAGGCTCGACCTCTGATGATAAAGCAGCTATGACAAATCATTTAGCCCAGTAATTAGTGTGTGCATGTGTGTGTGCGTGTGTGTGTGTGCGCGCGCGTGCGTGTGAGAATGATTTCTTTGTACTCTAATGCTGACGTGACTTGACCATGTTACATAGGAAATAGTTTACCAACTGTACTCCGATGCAATTTCTTTTATTTCTTGTTTTTTATTTTATTGTTTTGTTTTTCTTTTTTGGTGACCGGAACACTGTTTTTGGCCCGGACAAGTTTTCCTGTGTATTATAATACGATTTGTGGCAACATAAATAAAAAGTTTCGAACCTCAAAACGATGTGTGACACGCCATCGCGGTTTACTTTTTGGTTTAGATGTCCCTTGTTTTTAATGTCGCTTATCCTGGGACCAATTTTAGCATGGTCAAAAAATTTTTAAAAAAAATCTTTGAATGAATATTCCTCTTATAACGTAACCATGGCAATGTGAATAAACCAGTTTATGAAATGAATTAAAGAATAAGGTGCTGAAAAGAAAGAAAGAAAAAGGATCCATGGACAAAGTAATGATCTTGTTTATGAAACAAATATCAGGGAAAAATCAACATGTGACAATTTCACATCAGTATTCTCCCTTCTGTTGGGGCAAAGAAACCTGCTTTGCACGATATACAAAGGTTTTAATGTATACAATATATATATATATAGCACAACCTACATTATATTTACATCTATACATTCTGTACATTCTAGTAAAATCCAGATTAGAAGTAGAAATTCGCAGCCATGTTCTTCATCCTTTTGTTGATGCCGGTTGCGATCCTTTGAGTCGGAGGTGTAACAGTGAGTTCAGGTTCAGGTGTAGGTTCAGGTGCAGCTTTCGGTTCCAGTGTCTCGCTCGAGTCCGTGTCTACAATATCATAATATTGTACACTATGGATATTCATTGGTGATGTCACATATTCGCCTGTTTTCATATCCGGCTCTTTGTCTTTCACAGCCACCTGTTCTATCTGTAAATCTGGATTCTTAGGATGAAATTTCCAGTAATAAAACAGCTTCAGCAGGACTCCTAGAATATAGATGGTCATTAACATAACAATAAGTAGGTAGATATTAATAGGTAGTGGACTAAGACGAGCTGATT
>JAQQZX010000021.1:2761466-2775195 GCA_030068355.1 Notoglanidium maculatum | reverse complement strand
GGCAGGACGGAGGCGAAGAGGGACACACACACCACACGGGGACCAATCAGGAACAGGTTCCACAGGAAGTAGATTATAGAAGAAGACCATCCCATCTTAAGATTCTCAGGGACGAACGCGCGCATGTTGCGATGGTAGGACAACGAGCTTAAGGTGAGGGCGGAAAGAGAGCCGATGATTTTAATGACTGGGGAAAAAATATCGTATAGAATTTCAAATATACCCAGAAAGTGAGTAAGCCAAAGGGTCTCTAATTTTTCTTTTTCAATTTAGATTTTTTTTTTTGTCTGACCTGTAAAGGACTGCAGCTCTTGCATCTCTATGATGAGAGCCATCATCAGGATGAGCTGTGGAGCACTTTCCGAGAACGCCTCGAACAAACGCAGCGTGCTGAGGTCATGATCCATGTATACGGTGGCCCCCTTCGGGAAAAGGTCGCGCTGTTTAAATCTGCGGATTGAGATCTCCATTATGGCTGCAAACCTTCAGATGAAAAAGAAAAATCTCAGGCCACTAGGCACCATGCACACAATCATTCAAATCTAGGAGCAATGTAACCTTTAGTGTAACCTATCCAAGCATTCGGTACGCCCCAGTTCGACTATTGTAACTATGTAGTGAACAGAGGTTAAGAGATACAATTTGGGCTCAAACGGACGACTTAAAAACAGGTTCTAGTAGTGGATGCAGATCTTTCAGTCCATCTGTATTTCTACTTCATTTATTTCTCCCACTGATTTATGGCAACAATAAACAAGGATAACAAATGCGCAAACCTGAGGAAGACGCCGAGCTGGCAGATGTGCACTGGAGTCAGCAAACCGTGTCCGGCGATGGATCTTTCTATTTTGGTCTCCAGGGTTATGGAGGAATCGGTGTACCAGCGCCAGCTGAAGATTTGAAGGAGAACTGAAGAAGCGAGCAAAAGAAATATCAACAATCCCATGGAAAAGAATTTCTCCTCTTCATAGAGGCATGCTACGGCCCACAGGTCCAGCACCACGTCCAGGAGATAAAAGAGCAGAGACAGCAGAGAAAATAAGACGTCTGAGAGCGCTAAATGAAATGGAAAACCTTCCTCCATGGCAGAAGCTTGGAGGTAAACAAGCGCAGCTTGGGCGCATGAAATGCAAGCAAATCCGGTTTTTATCTGTATATGAGAGTGTGTGAGAGACCCCTCCCTCTATTGCGTCACACAGCTGCGAGTGTGATTTCTGTGCACAGTTCGCTGAGATTCTTAGTAATGAAATAAAAGGTAAAAGAATTGAAATGCATTAAACACATGTAACAAACACAAAACTATATACTGACATACATACTAATCAGTGTACATGTGCATTACTTACACTTTTGAACTTATATTGGCTTGAAAAGAAGTAAAACTGGAAAATCTCATTAATCTTCTCTCATTTCAACACCTCATTAACTTTTACACCAAAGTGCTGCCAAATTCTCAAACTGGTCAGAAGGTGTTGATTAATTTTCTGTAACTGCAGCTCCATCTAGTTCTGGCTGCAATACAAATCTAGGGTTAAAAATAAATTGATTTTTAAAATGTTTTATACAAAGCAAACCATGTCATTCTTGTTGTATAAGGAGATGCTTATTTAACATTTAGGGAAGAACAGTCAGGAAGAATAGACTTTTCCATCAAGTCTTTGAGGACCTGGACAGGATGCCAGTCAGTCCTGTAGTATACGTTTCCCATTGACTGTGTAATCAAAAGATGAATATGAGATGATGGCTCAGAATTTCAGCTTTCATTCCTGGTATTTAGATCTAGATGTGCTAACTTGGAACATGGTACGTTTAATTTGAACCCACTCATTTTTCAAGTGATCAGAAATATTGGAACATGTGATTGACAGGTGTTTCTTGTTGCCCAGGCTTAGACTGATTGTTTAAACAATAAATAGCTCAGAAATTCTACTCATGGTTTGAACCCTGGGTTTCACCTGTAAAGACTACATTTGTTGTTTCAAAGGATAAACCAACATGAAGACCAGAGAGCTGTTTATGGGAGAAGAGCAAGCTATTTTGAAGCTGAGAAAATAGGGGAAATCAATCAGAGCCACGGTACAAATGTTAGGCACATCTAATACAACAATTTTGAATGTCCTGAAAAAGAAAGAAACTACTGATGTACTAACAGCCAGGCATGGAACAGGGAAAACAACAGCAGTTGACGACAGAAACATTGTGAAAGCTGTTAAGAAAACCTCAAAAACAACAGTCGGTGATGTCGCCATCAACCTCCACGGGGCAGAGTGAAGGTATCAAAATCTATCTTTTTCGAAAAAGGCTTTGAGAGCAGAAATATGTAGGCCATACCCCAACATGCAAACCACTCATCAGCAGTAAGGCCAGATTGGAAATCATAAAGAAATGCAGAGATGAGCCACAAAAGTACAAGAACTAAGATTGACGTCTATCAAAAAGATGAACAGGTCAAAGTGAAATACAGAAAGAAACTGCTCATGCTCGGATCATCTGAAACATATCAGCTCATGAGTCAAACATGGCGGAGGTGGTGTCATGGCTTGGGCTTGCATGGCTGCTTCTTGAATGGACTCACTAATCTTTATGATGATGGAACTCATGATGGTGGCAGTAAAATGAAGTCTACAGAAACATTCTGTCCGCCAATTTACAGAGAATAGCGTCCAATCTAATTGGGAGGAACTTTATTATTTAGCAAGATGATGGCCCAAAACACAGCGCTAACACTATAAAGGACTTTATCAGGAGAAATGGGGCAGTGGTAGCTCAGTGGTTAAGCCGTTGTACTAGTGATTGGAAGCTCATGGGTTCAAATCCCAGCACTGCCAAGCTATCGCTGATAGCTCGCTGATACCACAACTGCTCAACTGTACTGTATAAATGAGATATATGTAAGTCACTCTGGATAAGTGTGACATGTAAAAGTGTGGCCAAGTCAATTACCAAACCTTACCCCAACTGAGCATCAGTTGAAGAGGAGATGGAAGGGAGAACCCCCCCCAACCGAAAAAAATCAACAACCGAAAGAAGCTACAGTACAAGCCTGTACAAGCACCCCAAAAGAGGCACATTTTGATGGTGTCAGTGGGTCACCGAGTTGCTGCAGTTGATCACGCAATGAATATTAAGTGTTATTTATTTTAATTTATTTTGACTATCACTAATGGAAGTGAGGTGGTCTAACACCAAAGTTGCCATGTTCCGATTTTTTAACACATCTAGATGTAAATATCAGGAAATGAAAGCTGAAATTCCAGTCTATCATCTCATAGTCATCTTTAGATCTTTAGTGTACAGCAAAAAAAAAGAACTGGCCTTGACATTCCAATACTTTCAGAAGGGACTGTATATATAAAATGTTTTTTTGTGTTTTTTAAAGGAATTGAGGAAAGCAAATGTAGTTGTAAAAATCATTTTTGTTATTGTTCCACATTTTGAGCAAAAATGTAGATATGCTTATCAGCTGAGCTCTCGGTGTCTCTGTGGTCAGAGTTGACTGTTATGATCGAGCACATTTATGACATGAGGCTCTTAAGGTATCATATGTTTGTATGGACCTGCTGCCAATGTGTGATGCAACACTCAAAACTTCTTCTTGGAACCTGGATTCCCTCAAACCATGTCAATTACAGTTTAAGAAGCTTCAGGAGTTTCTGAAACAGTCACTTTAGTCTGGGTTATGCTCCAGTTTGACTACAGCTGACCTTCCCTAAAGATATTTCCTCACTTCTGTTTTCTGTTTATTGTTTAAAAACCTTTCCGAGCCTACGTAGTCTTCCTGAATGTGCTTCCTGCAGGAAATAGCAGAAGACTGAATAAATACGCACATAAGACGGCCAGATAAAGGGGGAATTCTGGGACAAATAGCAAAATGAACTAGAAATGGATTGTAAAGTAAAAAATATTTTTAATAAATTCACTGTAGTTACAATGTAATAGGGTGTACAGTTTATAAATAATCACAAAAAAATTAATTACATTAATCGTATAATTTAAAACAAAATTGACCGTAAACATACAACTTGAGAAAATTCAAAAACATAGGAAAAGGTTTTTTATGAATTCAATCATTTTAGTTATTCCTACACACAGTCCATTAAGTATAACTGACAAAGTACACATCATTAAACTACTGTATATTATATCACAGCGTTGCTGAATTCTCAAATCTGATGAAGACATAATCTATAACAGCAGTTCTGACCATAATTCAAATCTCAGTTCTATATTGTTGCCCTCGAGTGTCCTGCACAGAGCCCTGACCTCAACCCCACTGGACCACTGACTGACCTTAATCCCACTGCACCCCAGACCTCCTGACCTAACCACCTGATCTCACTAATGCTCTTGTAGATGAATGAACACAAATCCAAACAGCCATGCTCCAACATCTAGTGGAAAGCCTTCGCAGAAGATTGGAGCTTATTATAACAGTGAAGAGGGACTAGATCTGGAATGGGATGTTCAACAAGAACATGTGGGTGTGATGGTCAGGGGTGCACAAACTTTTGGCCTTATATTGAACTGTATTCATCTTCACTAACTAGTCAGGGCTGTGGTAGATCTGGAGCTTATCCCAGAAACACTGGGAATTAATCAGGAATGCACCAGTACATCACAGGGTACCATGTATAGAAACATTCACATTCTTATTCACACCTAGAGGCAACACAGCCAGTAAACCTCCCAGAGAGTTTTCTGGGATAAAACCAGAAAACACTGAGGAAACTTTCACAGATGTAGGGAGACCAGGTGAAACTTCACACAGAGTGTAACCCAAGCTCAGGTTGGAAGTGGACCCTGGAGCTGTGAGGCAGCCACGCATGAACTACAGCTGCATGTTAATATTAGTAGGTTTGCTTGTAAAAAAGGAAAAAACTGAAAGCCTTCATTTATCACATATGAATTACAGTACTGTGAAATCCTTTTTGGAAAATTCCAGATTGTTAGGAAGTTTTGTCTGCTATAATCAGTCACTTCTCAGTCAATTTTCTAGTGGTAGAAATTCAAAGCCATGTTTCTCATCCTCTTGTGGATGCCAGTTGGGATCCTTTGAGTCAGGACTGAAGCTGTGAACGGAGAGTCCACTGTATCATAACATGGCTCCTGTGGTGTCATCTGCGACTGCTCAGCTTTCACATCCATCTGTAAGTCTGGATTATATGGATGAAATTTCCAGTAATAAAGCAATTTCATTATGACTCCTACAATGTAGATGGTCATTAACATAACAATAAGTAGGTAGATATTAATAGGTAGTGGGCTAAGACGAGCTGATTCCACAGATCTCCTCCACCACCATAATCCTAACAGCAGCATCGTGTCCATCCCTATAACCATGTGATAGACGATTCCTTTCTGGTTAGTCTTTCCACTTGCTACATAATTGTTTGCATTTTTATTTTTTTTACTCTTTACATTAAACCAGCTGAAGTACCAGATGAGGGCTACGGTGGCCCGGTACAGCCATTCTCCAGCTTTAGTTTCCATGAAGTCTGTCTTCTGCCACCAGGCCCAGAGGACCAGCAGCGTCCACAGCGTCAGGAAGTGAGCGACGATGTAGCAGGGCAGGACGGAGGCGAAGAGGGACACACACACCACACGGGGACCAATCAGGAACAGGTTCCACAGGAAGTAGAATATGGAGGAAAACCATCCCATCTTATGCTCCTCAGGGACAAACTCACGCATGTTGCGATGGTAGGACAACACGGTGAAGGAGAGGGAGGATAGAGAGCTGAGGATTTTAATGACTGAAAAAGAAAACATTATTATTATATTATTATTATTAGTATTCAGCATCAAAAAGTCAATAAAGATAAAAAAAAGATCAAAAAGTGAATAAAAATTCCTTTCCCGACCTGTAAAGAGCTGAAAGTCCTGAATCTGGATGACGTTTGTTAGCATCAATATGAGCTGTGGAGCACTTTCAGTGAAGGCCTTGAACAGATCAAGAGAGCTGAGATCATAGCTTAGAGTCTCAGTTTGACTTTTTTGGAAAGTCTTCTTTTTAAAGCTGCTGACTGAGAGTTCCAACATACCTAAACACCTACAGGGCAACAACAAAAATTCAATTAAATAAAATAAATTAAGTGCTCCAGAGTTGGATCCTGATGTTGTCACAGCCAACGGTGGCCGGGATCCAAGGGAGCAAAATTGGTTGTACTGTCTGGGTGGGAGGGGCATACTCTCTCCCCTGTCAATCACCAGGACACTAGGCCATTCTGTGAGCCGATGTATGTGGAAGACATTGCACTTTCCTCCAAGACTGCTACACTGCCCTATGATGCAGCATGGGCAACAATATGAAAAGAGTTTTGTTGGCTGGCTTTGTGTGTCTCGGAGGAAGCACGTGTTAGACTTTACCCTCCCCATGTGACAGCTACTGTACGGTAAGGAGAGACCTGGCTAGCGGGTGAGAACTTGCAGATGGTCAAATTGTGGAGGAAGTAATGAAAAACAAACCAAAAAAAAAAAAGGAATAAAACACTCTGGGACATGTTATAGGAAAATAATCAACGACAGGGTGGTGCAAGGTGACCTGACGTAAAGCAGATATACAGTTATTATTATTATTACAATTATTATTCTAAGTGTTTATAGAATCTCCCTACAGGTAAAAGTTTCTTCTTGGTGGTTGTATCGACCCTGGGCGGCAGGGTGGTGTAGTGGTTAGCACTGTTGCCTCACAGCAAGAAGGTTCTGGGGTCAAACCTTGTGGCCATCTGGGACCTTTCTGTGTGGAGTTTATATGTTCTCCCAGTGGGTTTCCGCTGTGCTCTGGTTCCCTCCCACTAGGAAAACTGTGAATGGTTGTTCGTCTCTGTGTTAGCACTGCAATAGATTAACGACCTGCCCAGGTTGTACCCAGCCTTTCTTCTGAAGTCAGCAGGGATTGGCTCCTGTTTCTCCATGGCCCTGGCAGATGAGCACTATAAATGATTTATGGATTGACTTTCCCTGTTGAACATTGTGCCAAAATTGCAAAATTGCTAATGTTGGCCCAAAGGAATGGTTGCTGCAGGTCCCGTTTGCTACCTGGGTACTGCCTTTAGCATGTTGTAGCAGTGATATTCAAGTTCAGCCACCTTCGGACTCGTAAAGAGGCAAAGAGTAGAATAGCACGCTAGACAGGTTCCCTCAGTGTTTACTTCATATGCCAAGACATGCCTACATTGGAGAATGGGCCTACCTCTGGTCTAGAAACAAACTATGATAGCAATTTGCAGTTAGCATGAATATCAGTACTGCTACAGCACTTGAAACAAATCTTAAATACAGTAAAAGGTTATCTAGCTATTAACTAAAAACAACCCTCACTAGCACACAGCGCTTTAGCAGTCAGAAAGAAAGAATTTTAAAATGGATAATAAAAAATTCAACAGATTTAGCACATGATAAACTTGGAGCTTGCTACGGCAGCCATTTGGCCTCGCAACAAGCAAAAAAGAAACCTAATCACACACCTGAGGAAGACACCAAGCTGCAAGATGTGCATCACACCGAGTAATCCATGACTGTTAATAAACTTCACTACTTTAGTATCCAGTTTTTCAGTGGAATCAGAGTACCAGCGCCAGCTGAAGGTCTGCAGCAGCACCGAGGAACTGAGCATTATAAATATAAACACTCCCATGGAGAAGGAGTTCTGCTCCTGATAAAAGCATACCACGGTCCACACATCTGCTGCCACATTCCAAAACCAAAAAAGCAAGGACAGCAAAGATGCCAGGACATCTGAGGCACAGGACCAAAAAGAAAAGTCTTTCTTCATGGCATGAGCTGCGATCAAGCCATCTCAAGACGGTAGCTGAAGTTTTCTGAAAAGCAACAAGCCTTGCTTGACGTGTCACACACCCTTTCTTTAGAGCCACTGCTGTTTGCTGTTCTTAATAGCAGTTGATAGGCATGTGATGGCATGCGGAAAAAACAATTGTACACTCTCAGAAAAAAGGGTACTGACCTTTCTTTGTTGCAGGGGTTGATAGAGTCAAGCATATACCATTTGTAGCTTAGATTCTGCCTATAAAGGTGTATATATCGTGCTTTTACTCAAATTTTACTCAAAAAGGTCAGTATGTCCCAGATATGTACTTTAAATCTTTTTCAAAGATATACTTTATGTGTTTACATGCAAAATATACAGTACAAAGTAAAAGCCACAAAAGATAAGGGTATGCATTCCTTACGATTTGCAAAAGTATTTACCCTTCTGTACTGCTCATTTTCTGCAAAATCTACCTGACCTGACCTTTCTGACACATGGGGGATGTTTCTGTGTGAGTTTTATTTCAACGTGTTATTCTCAGGCTAAAATGAGATGAACAATTATCTCTGTAATTGACATATTTTAAAAACACACACCATCTCCACATTGGTTATACAAAATGAGCTAAGTATGCTTTGTGAAGTTGGCACCCCATAAAACGAGAACGTGAATTTAAGTATTTTGATTTGTTTGTGCATCAGTTCATTAACCCCCAAATGATGAACAAACATGACTGATTCATTCGTGCATGCAAAGTAAACATATGTGCCTCATTATCTCTAAGTTACGGTTAGAGTTAGGGTTAGTCATTTATATTATTAAACATTTAATGGTTAGTTTCTCTAAAACTGAGTGCATGCACTCAAAACATGCACAAACATGCACAAACGATGAACAAACAAATCAAAATACTTTTATTCATGTTCTCATCATACGGGGTGCCAACACAGAGATTTGGGAGCCTCATGGAGAGGAGACTATCTCTTACCAAAAGTTCCAGTCTCACGCCCATGTTACATTTGATCCTCCCCTGACCATAACGTAAAAGGCAAGTGCTTATTTGACCTCTGTCTGGAGCAGTTCAGGATTTGCTCTTTGACAGACCATTGACACCATTTACAGACTAAATAAAATCTGAATAAGGCTTAAATGAGAAATAAGGAGATCCATTTACATACTTCTTCCTAATCTTCTGCCAAAGGGAAAATTTCCCTGAATCATGAGGCTCGAGTTCACTAATCAGAGGCACTGCTCTCAAGCCAGACGTCATCTTCACAACAGGAAGTAGTGCTTTCAGTATGAATCTCTGTTTAACAGGATCAGCTGACTTTTCATCTTGTCTCATTGGTGTATCTGTGGTCTGAGCTGATCATGTCATGATCAAGCACGTTGCTGACATGAGACTCCAGCACCGCAAGCATCATGAGTACGTCAACCTGCCGCAAGTTTGTGATGCAATTTTCAAAAACCTAAAAACATGTGCTGATTATATTGAGTAGCACAGAGGAATTATGGGAAATATCTCTACAGCCTCACAGTTCCATTTTGATTTTATAGTCTGGATTTTTGCATGTTCTTCCTGTGTCTATATGAGGTTCTACTGAGTTCTTTGGGTTCCTCCAACCTCCCAAAAATGTGCCAGTGTGTCAACTTGCTCCTCTAAATTGCCCAGGTTGTGAATGAGTGTGTGCGCATTGTGCCTTGCAATAGACTGGTGTCCCATCCATGTTGTATTCCTGCTTCAGACCTTCCTTCCTTAGCTCCAGATCTACAGCAACCTTGACAAAAGCACTTACTGAATATACACGACTGAATGAATGGATGTCAATCAAAGCCCAAGATGCCTCAGCATGAATATGATTGATATGAAGTATTAAATATGAAACTAAATATGGTTTTTGGAGACATTTTGCATAAAAGTGCTAATTTCCCCTGCACGGAGATCTGTATAGAGTTTAGGTCCTGATGTAACAGAAGAATAATTCGAAATATAGCCAATATATTTTGTAGTTGGTTCTCCAACCTCTGCAAAGTAGGGATATAAACTCTAATCATTTGGGGCATTTATTTCTTAGAGGAAAAAATAGAAAAAAGAAACTCAGCATCTAGCAAACATTCACCATAAAACCAACCCTTTTATTCATTCTTTTTATTATATTAGTTTTTATTCACATTTATCATTCAACTTTCAAGTTATAGACTGCGTACAGAACAGCTTACAGTTATATACAGAAGTGGCCATATATATATGTAAGTACCAGGAGATGGAGCTCTACCTGTTTAGCAGCAGAAGCAAGTCTGAGCAAGTGAACAGCACCCCCAACAGTCACAAGAAAAATACACACTGCTATGAAACAACATCATGCAAAACGCTTGCGCAGTTTTTCAGACAATAATTCTGAATTTTGAAGTAATTAGACATTTCATTATGCATCCTTTTTTCTGTCTGGCTCAAACGAGCTGTCTCAGATTTATACAGGATTCACAGAACGTGTTAAAACAGCAATGTTAGCTTAAAAAACTCACACATTGTAAAAATACCATGACCTTTGACGCTAGAAGATTTGCAAACTTATAAATAAGCGACATGTTCTCGGTTATTATGTATAAGCATGTTCATAACTCAGTGAAATTGAGTCTTGCTTCCCAAAAAGAGATTTTCCCCCTTAAATTATTATGGATTTATAAAGATGTTTTTAAACAAAAAGATCATATTTTACAGTCAGTCAAGAAAAAAATGTAGCCAGCTTTTAGAGAGGTTAGGATGCAATAAGAAGAAAAAGGACTGACAAAAGTGATGGCACTTCATTTCTGATCCTCTTCTGACTGGTTCACCTTGAGTTAATACAGTGCCGTATAGGTTAGCTTGTGTAATGTGTGTTTATTTTTAAAAATGAATTCTTGATGAGAATTGCTTGATGAACCATCAGTTCTGGGAAAAAAGATGAAAACACCCTAAAAGTCTGGTATAAGTCTAGTTCTAGATTATTTGTGGACTAGCAAGAGAAATTATTAGCCATTTTTTTCAATCTCTTTTGGGCACCAGTTTCAGTTTCGGGTTCAGTTTTGGGTTTAGGCGTCTCCCTGGCTTCTGTCTCACCTTCAGAATCGAATCGTTCTGCAGTTTCAGAGTCAGACGTCCCAAAGTTTTCAGAAACCATTAAAGACCTTAAAGTATCAAATAGCTCTTCGTCTTTCTTGCCTAAAGTCCTTAAAGTATAAGATACCTCTTCGTCTTTCTTGCCTAACTGCAAAGTTTTCTTCTTTGGATCATAGTTCCAGAAATAGAAGTGATTCAGTGCTACCCCTACAATGTACATTAGCAATAGCATAACAGTAAGTAGGTAGATATTAATAGGTAGTGGACTAAGACGAGCTGATTCCACAGATCTCCTCCACCACCATAATCCATACAGCAGCATCATGTCCAACCCCATAACTACAAGATACATTGTTCGTCTGAATTTGGTGTTACTACCTGTTACATTAAACCAGCTGAAGTACCAGATGAGGGCTACGGTGGCCCGGTACAGCCATTCTCCAGCTTTACTGTTCATGAAGTCTGTCTTCTGCCACCAGGCCCAGAGGACCAGCAGCGTCCACAGGGACAGGAAGTGAGCGGCAATGTAGCAGGGCAGGACGGAGGCGAAGAGGGACACACACACCATACGTGGGCCAATCACGAACAGGTTCCACAGGAAGTAGATGACAGTAGGTGAAGAAAACCACCTTATCTGAAGGTCGTCAGAGATATACTGACGCATGTCGCGATGGTAGGACAACACGGAGAAGGCCATGCAGCTAAGAGAGCCAGCAATTTTAAAGACTGAAAAGAAAAACAAAGGTTTTCTTTGTAAAATTTCAAAAATTTAAAAGAAAAGTTTTTCTTTGTAAAAATTTACAGACTGAGAGAATGAAATGGAGTTTCTTGATTTTTTGGGGGGGTTCTCACCTGTGAAGAGGTGCAGCTCCTGCATCTGCATGATGAGAACCATCATCAGGATGAGCTGTGGAGCACTTTCAGAGAACGCATCGAACAGACGCAGCATGATGAGATCTGGATTCGAGTTTCCAGCGACCTCCTTACGGGGGATTTTCTGTTTAAAGCTGCGGACTGAGATCTCCACGACAGCTATTATTCTACAGGGAATAAAATGATGTCAATAATAGCAATAATAATAATCAGTGTTGTGCAGGCGGTGGTGCTGTTGTCTCACAGCTAATTCCTGAGCTGAGGTTTCTCTTTGAATTTCAATGTGCTTCTCGTGTTCTTTGGTTGTTTCCTCAGTGCTCTCTGGTTATCTCCCACCTTAAAACAATGGAACTATGTGTGCCTAAGTATGAATGAGTGTGTGAAAGTGTGTGTGCCCTGCTATGGACTAGAATCTCATCCCACCTGAGTAAACATCCTTTCTAGAGAAAGTTGTTTGAAACGCATTTAGTCATCTTCAATAAGCGCTTTATCCTGGTCAGCGTCACTGTTGATCTGGTGCCAATCACACAGATCAGATGTGAACTCACACACACACACACACAGACACACAATTAAACCTAGGGGCAATTCAGCATTGCCAATTCACCTACCTGGAGAAAACCCACACAAAAGCAAGAAGAACATGTGAAACTCTAAACAAATGGTAACCTGAACCCAGTGAAAGAGGAATCCTTTTTTTTTTTTACTGAACTATATCTTCAGATTGATCTCGGCTGTTTAAAACGAAGCACAAACCTGAGGACGACTCCAAGCTGCAAGATGTGCACCAGGGCAAGTAAACTGTGCTCGATGATGAATTTCTCTACTTTGCTCTCACAGTCTGGAGAGTACCAGAGCCAGCTGAATATCTGCAGAAGCACCGAAGAGGCGAACAGCAGAAATATCAGCAATCCCATGGCGAGGTATTTCTCTTCTTCATAAAGACACATTATGGCCCACAGGTCCAGCACCACATCCATAAGAAAAAGCAGTAGAGACAGCAAAGAAAAGAAGGCCGGGTGACAAAAACAACTGCTTTCACCCATGATCTCAGCTCACACGCTCTTCCTAACTGAACATAGTGAAAGCATTTAATACAGTCGTTTATACCTGCCCAAACACTTCCTGAATGCCCCTTCCACTGTCACGTCACAGTGTAGTGATTCCTGAGAATGGCCACTCTGCATACAGATCCTTAGGAACATGAAATTCACACTGAAATTCCTGCACATGCCCAACCCTGTCCAGAATTGGCAGAAAGAATATCTTGTAGGATGGTGTCACTTCCAGAAATGCTAGTACACTAACCTGATTTCTATAATTTATTTACAAAAGAGGATAAAAAATATATATTTGTGTTATGAGACTATATTAGAATTGTGCACCAAGGTCCACAGTGTAAACATTGCCATTGCCACTCTCAAGTAAACAAGTTCTGACAAGCTGATTGCGCAACGACCCTCTTGGCTTGCCCCCTTTCCACATAAACCAACACCAATGAGGAAGTAGATAACAATATAATTGTAGATGACAATATCAGAATTAGAATGCTTTACTCTCTCTACTCTACTCTCCCTCAAGAGACTGAACTATTTTTACTAATTTCCTCATCAAAAACATTAACTTTGTGTACTAGATCCCTTACCTACATGTTTCTTCCAACAGATTATACAAGAAGCAATCAAACCTCTTCTGAAAATAATTAATTCTTCCCTTAGCAGTGGCTATGTAACTAAATCCTTTAAACTAGCAGTTATCAAACCCCTGATTAGAAAAAAACCTGACTTTGACCGCAGTCAGCTCTCCAACGATAGGCCAATATCCAACCTCCCCTTTATCTCCAAGATGCTAGAAAAAGCTATATCACAGCTGTTGTGCTCATACCTACACTACCGGTCAAAAGTTTGGGGTCACCTCCTAATTCAATTATTTCTTTATTTTTATGACTTTAAAAGAGACTGGATAATGATGGACTGTTGTTTCTCTTT
>JAQQZX010000021.1:2718846-2738263 GCA_030068355.1 Notoglanidium maculatum | reverse complement strand
GCTGTCTCTCGCGCTCTCTCTCGCTGTCTCTCGCGCTCTCTCTCGCTGTCTCTCGCGCTCTCTCTCGCTGTCTCTTGCGCGCTCTCTCTCTCTCTCTCTCGCTGTCTCTTGCGCTCTCTCTCTCGCTCTCTCTCTCTTGCTCTCTCTCTCGCTCTCTCTCGCTGTCTCTTGCTCTCTCTCTCTCTTACTGTCTCTTGCTCTCTCGCTCGAGCTCGCTCTCTCTCGCTCGCTGTCTCTTGCTCTCTCTCGCTCTCTCTCTTGCGCTCTCTCGCTCTCTCTCGCTCTCTCACATCCTTATATAACCTCCATTTATGATTTCAGTCTGATGCTCTTTTTCATTTCTGCATGTTTGTGTAATTTTGTGTCATTAGAGGTACAGTACGACGTCCTGGATACTAAATTACCTCTTGTAGATTAATATTACTCAACTGGAAATGTTGGAAAATGTTTGTTTAGCTTTCCGAGCTCCCAAAGATCTTTCTCATTGGATGACCGGGGGTTTTAGTTGTCGTTGTTTGTTTAATTGATTTGATCTTCTTATTTCTTATTTATTTTTTTATTCATTGACCGCAAAAAGTGTTACTAATTTGCAGAATTCTCAGTCTGTTTTATGACTTCTGATTGGTCAGAAGGTGAGAGTAGTTCCAGCCGCAGATCACGTCGCCGTGCAGTCCGTTATCATTTCCACGGTAACGGCTCGCGCAAGGCGGATGCTGCACGCAAACGGTTGAACAGGCGTGTAATCGGTGACGTGTTTGAGGGTCGGCCTTAGAGAGAGTGTTACATGGGGACGGTTTCTGAAAGGAAATGTTTATTTAGCCTTTTTGGAAGGAGTCTCCAGTGCCAGTGCTTTATAACTGTCAGAGGAAACGCTGGGTAGTTCATTAGTGGAATTTCTTGCCTTCTTAATGTGTGTGAGATCATCAGCTGTGTTGTGTTGATGCAGTGTTGGTGTACAGTAAACAGCCCTGTTCCACAACTGCAGTAATCCATATTATAGTGTGTTTAAGTAATAAAAAGTGTGTCCAAACCTTTTCCTGCTATTGTACGTTTTGCATCCGTTCCACAGCATTGCATGTAAATATAAGTGGATAAAATGTTCGTTAATTAATAAAAATTGTGATTGTTGGTAAATCGCTGTGACACAAGCGGAATAAAACAGTTGGGTGGCATGCTGTTATAGGAAAATAATCAGCTTCAGGGTTCCTGTCGTGTCGCATCACGCCCTCCCGTCGTTGATCATTTTCCTAAAACGGTACGCCTCTGTTTTATTCCTCGCATAACGCTGCAAAGTGGTTTTATTTTACACTGCTGGAGCAGCCTGAACTGCTTGTGTCTTCCCAAGCTCCAAGCCAACCAACACACACACACACACACACACACACACACATTCCAGATCATTATCATTTCAAAAGACTTTGCTCAGTGTTTGTCTCCCACGGTGACGAAAGAGGAATCGAGTGTGATTATTGTTATTATGTCATTGATGTGCATGAATTTCAGGCTGCCAGGTAGGTGGTTTATGGGCTCGGCCACACACACACACACACGCACACACACCATTCTGAGTCACTGCGCAGCCATAGTGGAATTTCAGTTCTCCTAGTAAATGCTGACAGGTGTGTGTTGTGAAGCAGCAGGTGTGTGTTAGTCCGCCTCCATCTCCCAGCATTAGAAAATAAGCCGTACTGAAATGTAGCCGTAAAAGGATAAAAAGTACATTTGTTTCATTCATTAACAAATAGAAAATTGTAAAGGTCGCGGTATAAGAGGAACAAAGCACTTGGGTGAGCTGTTATTGGAACATGATTACGTGTGAACGGTAGCCGTAACGCTGCTTCGTAACGCCGTGGCCGATCGTTGTCCTGTAGCAGCTCCGCCCGAGTGTTTTACTCCTTACATGTACATGCAGTAACTCGGCACTCGCGTCTGTGGCTCTCTCAGACCACAGAAGCTTTTTAGGTGTTCATAGAGGAAGTGCAAGGAGGAAACACTACTAACTGTGCCAGTCTCGCAGTTTGTCGTGCTTTGATGTCGCACGGTAAAAGTTTTAAACACGATTTTCTGTCTCTCGTCTCGCTCTCCTCTTTCCCAGGACGTTAGACAGACAGACAGACAGACAGACAGACAGGGCATGACTAAGGAACAGTTCTTCTGGTTTCCCAACATAGTTTGCTAATAGTGCAGCCTGGTGTGCTGCGTGTCTGCACACGCCCTCTTCCTCCACACCTCAGTGTGATGAAGCCACACACACACACACACACACATACACATACACACACACACATATTTCACTGCAGTCAGACTGGGAAAGTCTCGTCCTGTCTCCAGTTCACAGTTTCATGCTGTAGATGCGGTTATAAGAAATTCCTCTCGGGCTTCAGGTTGATGTAATAACACGTCTTGGAACGTAGCTTCACAGTAAATTGCTTAAATCTTGCCACAGTACCGGATTTATAACATTACTACACGTTTTAACTGTAGCTGAATCACCAGGACTGTGTGTCGTGTTTGTTAACAATTTTACCGTGAACGTATCCTTGTAAGGTTCTTCCAGACTTCTTCCTGTTTGAACACGTTGATCAGGCTCCATAGTTATCAGGTGATCAACAATACAAAGCACACAACAGTAGAGTTTAGATCTGAGGACATTAACTAGGCCTGTTCTCAGCCTTGGTCTCGCTAAATATCGGCCTGGTCTCGACCGAGAGTGTGTGGTTTCTTTTCACATGTTTCACAAGTTTGACAAGAAGGAATCCCTTGTTCTAGAGAACCGTCTAATCATCGGTGCAATGTTCAAACAAAACCTGCCAGTCGAACTACAGGCTCGGCCTCGAAAAGAATTTGACGGTTATCCGGTTTCATTTTCACTGGGGCTCGATCTTGACCAACCTAAAGGGTTATTTATTTTCCTATTTATTTACCTATTTATCTATTTATTTACCTATTTATACCTCTGCGTCGACTCTACAGCGTAGGGTACGGCGCAGCCTGAAGTGCAGCTCCGCAGAAGTGTAACTAGGCTAGACGTCGCAGCGACGCAGACCGCAGCAACAGAGATTGGCCCGCTTGCTAAACATATAAAGCATGAGGTGCTCTAACTCATTATACCAGCTAGTTGAATCCTGCATCTAATCTGTGGGACTTGACCAGGATCGTCTCGACCAGCCTGAAGGCGATTATTTTCCGACAACAGCACATCCCGAAGTGTTTTATTCTTCTTATATCATTAATGGTCTGCAAAAGTCAGTTTACTGTTTATCCATTCATAGTTAATTTTACGTGACTACTAAGACTGTATGCATGCGATTTAAATCACTGCCAGAAAACTTAATCAGCACTTTTCTGACCGATCAAAACACTGAGAATTCAGCAGCACTGTGGTATGCAGAGGTATTGGAACCTGATTTGTTTTGATTGGTACAAGAGAGCATTGCGATGATGCTTTTGTGCTGTAGGACAGCGTGTCATGATGAAAGAGTTTCTCACACACACACAAACAAAGAGAAAAATCTTCTCTAATCCTTTAAATACCCAGGACGGATCTGTGTTATCCACCCCAATTTGTTACTCATCCTTGTTGCCAGACGTTTTTATTACCCTCGAAGGTGTTTACCTGCACAGAGGTGTGGCACTTTCTCTCCACACAGCTGTCAAATGAGGCTCAGTAGGAAGTGCGGCGTTGTGTTTTGTGGTGTTTAGCTGCATCATGTATACAAACGTGACCCAAGTGTTTGCAATGCACACAGACGTTGTTCCGTTTCTGTACAGCGTAACAGCAGCCTGCATGCCGCCCAGGACCTGATTAGATCATTTTACGTCTGGAGTGTTCCTACAAAAAAGGAGCTGCGTTGCCACATACAGTACCGCAAAGCTTTTTCTGTCCGGATATGTACGCTGTATGGCCAAAAGTATGTGGACACCTGCCGTATGTGGTTCTTCCCCAAGCTGTTACGGAAGCACACAACTGTCTTTGTACGCCGTGGCATTACAGTTTCCCTTCATTAGAACGAAGAGACCCAAACCGGTTCCAGCGTGATGGTGCACAAAGCAGCTCCATGAACGCATGGTGTGTTGTGGTTGGAGTGGAGGAACTCGAGTGTCGTGCAGAGCCAAAATCTACTTCCACAGGCCACTCATTTTTGAACACTGCATTGATTTCTGTCCTTTTTTTTTTTTTTTGGTCCAGCTCCTCCGCGTCAATGTTTTTTAATGGCAATCATCCAAACAACTTCATTTGCTTGCGTTGTTTACATTGGGAAGAAATGACCTCACTCGGGAACGTCGGCACCAGTACAGCACGTCTCTGATTCCGCCAGTGATAAAGAGCAGAAGACGCCGCACCTGCACCTACAGAGACCTCGTATCATACAAGCTAATTTTGGAAGAATGTGACAAAGTGCAGCAGCGAGCGGCAGCCTGCTTCACACCTTCACCACGATGAAATAATTACAGTTTCTCAAGCTGCGCGCTCGTCCGGCGGTGCGTCGGTTTGAAGCCACGCAAACATCTCTCTCACGCTCGGCACACTACCGAAAATAAAGCCATGTGCTCCGTATAGTGAGGCACAAGTGTGTGGCTTTACCTCTTTTAGTGCTCCGAGTGAAAAGCTGGCCCCATCTTCTGTTTGTGCAAGCTCAAATCCAGTTAATGACTTTCTCTGTGGTCGCTGATGTTGCTTCCTGTCTTGCAGGCTACCTGTCTGAGTCTGAGCAATGGTTACTCTAGACTTTATAGTCCATTGCACACGTCCTCACAGTTTTATCCTGAACATTCACTGTAAGTTTTGCAAAAGTTTTGGTGCCTGGTGGTGTTCATTAGTCTAATCAAGCTGAAATTTGGTGTGTTGCATCATTGTGTAAGTGATAACTGGTTTATATAAAAAAAATATGGCCTCCATAAGCCTTCATCACCTTTACAAAACACGACCTGTTTGTTTATCTTTAGTGTAATTTGGCCGGAAGTGTCCACCAGGTGCACTGCTTCCGACAGGTGCTTGGACCCCGCAGTTCGCTGCTTGCAGCTAAATCTTTATCATGACTTTATTTCTTTAGTTTTAAATAGATTTTTTTTCCTACTCAGAATTTTGACTACACAGTAAGGTTCTGTCCTTTATACGCAAAAGCATATTTTATTTCATGATGCAACAGTAAAGCTGACTAGTCTCCTCGCCCATTATTATCTCTACTTGAAACAACGCCTAACTACCAGTTCTAACTTTTCTTACATTTTCTGTAATCTGAGTTCTGTAGGAACTAAACAAGGGGACAAGGAAAAGGCATCCTGATACGTCTAATAGCTTTTATTACAATTATTACAGAATTGTTACTGTATCATCATACGAGATGGAATGAGCCATCCTGCACCTGGACGTTCTCACACCAGCCTCTTGGATTTGACTCGTCACTGCTTTGGAACCAGTTTAGTTTAACAGTTCTTACTGGAAGTGACTGATTCGTTGATGGTTGGAGGTTTGACAGGTTTACGTCACCGTCACTGCACATGCCGTGTGCCGATGAAGGTCACAGAAAGAAGGCTGGAAGAGTCGTAAAGTTGCTCTCTGATTCAGTGATTCAGGGTCATCCACTCTGGCCAATCAAAGTGCCGAACTCTTCTGCTCGTGTCTGCACCGAGGGATACGTGTGTGCGTGTGTGAGCATGCACGGTCACGCCCAGCTCTAAATACCTTCACCAAATGACCATAGAGATTCATTGGCCTGTTGTTGTAGTTGTTGTGTCCCCTGTCCCCCCTCCCCGATCCCTGCTGCTGTATCTGTCCCGCTCAGTGTGCTGTGTTTTATTGGAGTTCGTGCTGGGAACAACCACAGCCAGCTTGAAAGCACCACCTAGTGAGGGAGGAAAGTGTGGAAAACGCTCCTCATTGTTCTCTCCGATTACAACCTCCCGCCTTTAGTCAGAGCGCCGTTGTTTCTACAGACTCCCCCAGGGCAAAGCTCCAGATTGTAAACTGCTCCCAGATTGACATTTTGCCCTACACATGTCACCATTGTGAGCGAGCACATGGCCAGCGTACGTTACAATGTAGTACAAACAGAGAATATTTTCTGCCCAGTATTTGGCTAAAAATAATAACCGTGTATACTTTTTCCAGTAAATCCATAATTAGTTATTTGCCAGTCTAATTAAGCTCATTAAGATGTAATAAATCATTATTTTAAAACAACTCAGTATGCAGCAAAGTTAAAGCAGCAGTTTGTAATTTTACAGGCCTCTACTAGCCGTGAAGTGAATATACAATTAAAACTACTTACACCTTGTTTGCTACCTTAATAAGGAATCGGGTGTCCGAGTCGGGGGCGGAGCTTACAGCCAGGTAGGAAAAATATCAACAGAAAGAACAGACTAGCCAATAGCAACCCACTGCATGGGAAGATGATTTCTTTTGTTTTGTTAGATTTTTTTTTTTTTAATTATATGATCATTATAGCTGTGTAAACATTGCAAACTGCCCCATTAAAAGCACGAGCGAGGAGCTGTAGAGTCGGTAGGAAGCAAAGTCCAGCTGAGACTAGCGTTCGCCGACTGTAGTGAAACCTGACTCGGGGCGTGTCCGGGGGCGTGTCCGGGAGCAGGACGGCCATGTGAGACCCTGACACTCCCTCCGTCAAGGAGGCCTGAGGGTCAGGTGGTAAGTTTTCTTGCAGGTTTAACCAACTTTAACCATTTTGGCTTCAAATTTTTAACGTTAAGGTAATCAGGACTGAAAATATGCAGCCAGACACCGAATAGTTGAGCGTCACTGGAGTAAAATAATGAATGTGTAGGCTGTAATAGATAAAAATGCCTTTTAATCTGTATTTCGAAGAAGTCAGCAGTGAGGTATCTGTGTGAACATGTCGTGACTAAGCGTGAAGTCGTGTCCCCGCTAGGCACGACGCTGGCGCAGGCATTGGGCAACACACGACCGTGATCCAAAGCAAAGCAAAGCAAAGCACACATGAAGCAGTGACTTTATTTCTCATCGCAGAACGGCCGTGTGAGCGCGCCGACCTCCGTCCCAGTGCAGCGTGATCTTAAACAGTCTCCTCAACCCAGACATTCCACAAATATCAGTTTTGTTTAAAGAAATGAGCCAAAACACATCAGAGCTGCTGCGATTATCAGCAAGTGAAAAGGCTATCGAGAGAGATGTTTAAAAGCTCCCAACTGCGGTGGAGTCCAGCACAATTAGCCAGCTTTACTGCTTTAACATTCTGCTAATAAATGTTTAAAGAAGCAGAACTAATAAAGATTAAAGAAGCAGTTTGTCATTTCTTTTTTTTTTCTTTAAGAGTCCTCTGTGGGCTGTGAGATGAACTGCAGCTGTAATGAAAAGACTGACAGCTGACTGGTTTGCTGTCTTTGCCGTTTATACAAACACTTTAATTCAGGCTCAAACCTGAGCTCATTTCTGGGCCGGAAAAAAATGTAGACATGAAAACACAGAGTCTATTTCCGAAAATACCGCAAATCATAGGGTTTTTTTTTTTGTCCTCTTTGAAATGAGACGATCATTACAGCAGGTCTAGATGCATTCTTAAACATCGCTCACGGCCGCTTTAACCCATGTGCAGAATCAGGTTGTTTTATACGGAGCTCATCACTGCCCGCATTTTATAATCGGTTTTGGGTTCCGACCGCAGGCTACTCTGTGCCGCTGGCGAGTGTTTTTCTTGTTTAAGTTGAGGTTTCACTCAAATCTGGCCTGGAAGCGTCTCGGGTGCAGCTGCTGATCTTAAAACCAATATGACGGGGTTGAGCTTCATTTTAAGCCTGCGGCGTTTCAAGGCTCGCGCTGCACTTCTAAATCGCACAGGGAGAGAGAAGCGATTTGAGATCTTATTAACAGAGCTGTAGTTTTTATGTCTTTACCGCAGTCGCACAGTTAGTTGTGAGTGTTCGCGACGTCGCCGGATCGGTATTTCGCACAGCACAGACTGTGGCTGTATGTGGGTCATAAACGGCAGCGTCTAAATCCAGTGTGCCTGAAGGTGCCATGAGCAGCTGAGTAAACGTTCATGACCTCCCCAGAAACGCTCTGCAATCACGCGCAGAGCAAACGCCCGACCCTGCAGGCCCCGACGTCCACGCCGGCACTCGGTCCGCTTGCTCATCACGAGTTTTGTCCATCATGCGACTGCATTCTCTCTGTGTGAGGTGGGAGACAGGAATCACTTTCTGTTTACATAAAGCATTAACTTATTAATATATGCACACACACACACACACACACACACACACACACACACACACACACACACACATGTGCAGCCTCAACACCCCCCCCCCCCTTCTGCTTTTTTCTGATTACGTTGTTTTATTTATCAGCTCCTTCCCGAGCCTCGCCGTTACACGAGAATAAATAACGCGTCCGACCGATCCGATCGGAGCACTCGAGCACACTGGGGTGCCTTTTATTTATAAGTCCCATAAAACTGCTCTGTCAACCCTGAGCGTTGTGGTGGTTCTGTTCTGAACGACGCCGCCTCCTGCTGTCTGTGTTCAGGTGGAACAGTCCAAGGTGTTGGTCAAAGAGGGGGGAGTGCAGCTGCTGCTCACCATCGTGGACACACCGGGATTCGGCGACGCCGTAGACAACAGCAACTGGTAAGCGCTCGACATGGGAACTCGCTACAGCTTTCTCAGTGCTAACTGCTAACAGAAGTATTTCTTTTCTTTCTCCTCTTTTTTTGCGGCAGCTGGCAGCCAGTGACCGATCACATCGACAGTAAGTTTGAGGATTACCTCAACGCAGAGTCGCGCGTCAACAGACGACAGATGCCGGACAACAGAGTGCAATGCTGCTTGTACTTCATCGCCCCCTCTGGACACGGGTGAGTACCGCATCGTCCATACGCACACGCGTGCGCACACACACACACATTACTGATTGGGCTTTCCATCAGCTCAGATACATACGGTTACGCTTACAGCTATATGTAAACTTTTATTTGGACTGTTTTATTCGGAGGTTTGTGAGCAGAGTTGAGCGGACCCAGCGTTCAGCGTTCAGCGTACAGCTCTGATGCAGCAACACCTCTTTTTTCCACACCAAGTACGAGAGCAGGCTTTTTTTGATGCTCCGCAGTACCGACACGAGTAAATCACTCCATATTAATCAGTCGTGGTCGTTGTGGAACATTTTCTTCATGTGCCGCTAGCAACGAACCCCTCGTTTTGAATTGTGTTGTCTGCGATGTCGGTAAAATCTTTAATAGTGATCACGAGGACCTGAGGAAGTCTGAATGTACAGAATGTGCAATGTATTTTTTTTCCCCCCGGTTCTTTTGCTGAACCTATAAAAATGAGCTTTTTGGACCATTTTTGCCCCGCCCACTCAAAATCATGCTCATTTGCATCATTTGCAAAGGGAGTTGTTCTTCAGGGTTTTGCCCTGTTTTCACAACATTGGTGTCAAATTACTGCTCACTGAGTCTCAGTAACTATCAGAAACGGTGCGGAACCAGGAACCCCTCAGAGCTTCTTCTTCTTCTTCTTCTATTTAGTTTTTCATGCTTTTTATGATCTGTGATGTATCCAGTCGTGGTTCTGAACATATTGAGTGTCACTGTGGAAGGAAGGAAGACCTTCACTGAGCTCTGTATATCCAGTAAGAAGCAGGAAAAGCGCGTTCGTGTATTTGTTCGTGTTTGTGTGTGTGTGTGTGTGTGTGTGTGTGTGTGTGTGTGTGTGTGTGTGAGTGAGTCCAGGCACACTGAGAGAAAGGAAAAAATGTGTGTAGTCATTCCTCTGTTTGTGTGTGACCCGAGTGCTATTTTGACACTTGTTCAGTGCTGGCTCGGTGGGTGTGTGGGTGTCCTATGTCAGCCGGACACACACAGCTGAACACACGCAGCCTCGTCTGTGCCGGCTGGAACAAAGACAGGATTCACTCAAGTGCCTTTAAATCGTTGATTATTGAAGGCGCAGATGATCAGTGAGCAGGTTCCTTATGTCTTCATCTGCACCGTCCACTGCAGCAGGAGGAGAGCTGTGTGTGTGTGTGCGTGTGTGCGTGTGCGTGTGTGTGCGTGTGTGTTGCGAAGCGTCATCAAGGTAAATGCTGGCTACTCGGAAGAACCTGAAATATGAAATATTTTGGTTTTTTAGCACTTTTTTGTCTACCACATAATTCCATACATGTCATTTCATAGCTTTGATGTTCTACAATGTAGAAAATGAAGAAAAACCCATGAATATTTGTCCGTGTCAGACGTTTTCCCAGGCCACCACGTAGACATCCTTTCATTCATACCGGCGTTCCTGATTGGAAAGATTTTTCTTTTTTTGCAAATGTCTCATCTCAGATTCTATCACTTTTTTTCCCTAAAAAGAAGCAGAAAATCACATTTAAATGTTTAATTAGAGTTCCACTGAAAGACGCACTGTCCGCCTTTACATTACATGCTAAAGTGTTATGTATTTATCTTTTTATCTTCCGAGTAGCTTTATTTTTCTGTTGGCCTTTTAACTTTCGGCTATAAGCTCCTGCTGGAGTTACACAAAACATTGGTTTTCTTCTCTTCGAGTCACAACGTTACTGTACAGGATCCATGAAGCAACTGGAGCTCATTATATTCGTATGTAGATCAAAAGACAAAAACAGGATGTGGTTAATGAACGAGATCAACATCGTCAGCAGCCGTAAGGAGTCGTTTGTCTGCTGGGTGACGATGAATAAACAGCTGCCGCACGTGATGCGATCAGCTCCCCGGGACGCACTGCGACGTGGCCCGCTGACACCCGCTCTTTCACGCTCTGAAAACCTTTCTCTTTCCTTCCTGTTTCAGACTGAAGCCGCTGGACATCGAGTTCATGAAGCGGTTACACGAAAAAGTGAACATCATCCCGCTCATCGCCAAAGCCGACACACTGACTCCAGAGGAGTGCCAGCAGTTCAAGAAGCAGGTCTGTGTGCGCACCACATGTGGCCAGATGTGAGAGGCGCCAAAGAAGAAGTGCAATTACTTTTAGAGAACGAGTTTGTAGGTGACCGCCGATCGAACGCTAAACTGGTCAGCTGCCTGTGATCACAACGTTAAGACCGATTCCATACGTAAAACGCTTTTCAGATTAGACCGTGATCGGACAGCGTGTGATCCGGAGATGAACGTCGTCACAACTTTGCAATTTTAAGATTTTTTGTAAGCGATTCAATGTAAAACTTTGCTCATTTTATAAATTGTAAAACGCGCACGTTTTTACAAAATGAATTTTCCCGCCTTTTTTCAGTGACGCGTTATTAAATGATTTATCACGTTAATGAATCGTTTCGTTTCGTTTCATGGCCAGCTCCATTTTTTAAAATATTTTTACTTATTTGTTTGTTTGCTTTTTGTTCGGAATGTGCAAAAGTGTTGTGTGTAAAACCAACCGAGACTGAATTAGATCGAGAACAAGGTGAACAAAAAGAAATCTTCTTGTACGTTCTACTGCCTCAATATTATTTATTTGCACCACATTTTTGATCCCCTCGTGTGAAGTAAAGTTTAAAAACCTCCAGAATTTCTTCTTAAATTACGTCATTCGTATTTGTAAGTCATTGCATTTTTATTAGCTGACGCACAAATTATTAAATGTCTTGTTAATTCCCCCCTTTTTTTTTTTTTAATGACGTGATTAAGTTTACATGCTCCATTCCTGGATTTGCAATAGATACCTCACAAGATGCATGTCAGCGCTCAGTTACAGGAATTTGAATGACAAATGCACTAATGTACGCAGACGTGCAGAGAACGGATGACTAACTTACACACACGCACACGCAACACAGATGTCACCATTTTGCAGCGCTTTATCTCTCTGTTCACTCGTCCTGCACAGATAATGCGAGAAATCCAGGAGCACAAAATCAAAATCTACGAGTTCCCCGAAACGGACGACGAGGAGGAGAACAAGCTGGTGAAGAAGATTAAGGTTTGTGTTTTCTCGCCACGCAGATAGATCTTATAATAAACTCGAGTTTTAATGTCATTTATTTACGGAGCCGGCTTTTACCGCGCAAAGGAAGTGACGCGTGTGCTGATCTTCCCTCAGGACCGGCTGCCGCTGGCCGTCGTCGGCAGCAACACCATCATCGAGGTGAGCGGGAAGCGCGTGAGAGGGAGGCAGTACCCGTGGGGCGTGGCTGAAGGTAGCGCACACGCGCACACACACACACACACACACTGTTTTTCTCCCAGTGAAACCATTATCTCTAATATCAAATAAAAATATTAACTCCTGTATTTGTTCCTGATCTCTGGTCACTCGCTCAAACTGACTCAAAATAAACCAAGAACGATTAAACGCACCGGTTTTCAAGATGGCGTGTGTGGCAGTTAGAGCGAGTGTGTGTGTGTGTGTGTGGGGGTGTGTGTGTGTGAGAGAGAGTGTGTAGGAGGATGGTAGTGAAGGCTAACAGATCCCACAGCAGGCAGGATGTGAGAGGATCTGTGTGCGTCACACACACAGGAAGCTCGCGTACAGCTGTGTGAACGAGCGTTATAACACTTTCGCCTGCTCACAGACGCTTCACAAGCTTTATATGCAACGCGTCACGCTGCCGAAGAGTCTGCTCGCCGTAACGCCGTCTGGCACCTGCCGGATGTTTCACTCGTCTCCGAAACATTTGCAAGGATTTTAAATCGTACACGTCCAGCTTGTCGTCAACAGGTTGAGTGAAAATAGCAGTCCAGTCTTTATTTGTTTGTTTAGTTTGATGTTGAAAATCCAGAATGAATAAAGTTTTGACTGATGATCAGGATGAGAGGCGAAATGTTTTAGATTTTTTTTTGTCCCCACTCGTACACGCGTGATGATGTATAAACAACTCCGAGGACGTTCGGAGGCAGTCAGATGTCGTTGCACAAGGTAGTGCACAGTGACGTGTTCTCTCCGAGACGGATAGTTCGCCGTTACCGTGGATACGTCGCCTACGCTGTCTCGTCTTCAATTGAGACGTGTTTGTGCAAAACTGAATCCGGGAAAATGTTGAAAATTTTTCGTGAGCGTCTCTTGAGGATGCAAAGAACAAACTTTTTATTATTCCTTACTTGGCCGCGTCACCTGGAACATGATGATAAAACAGTGCATTAAGCAAAAGTGTATGAAGTCGCTGGAGTGTTAGTGCGTGTCTGGATGCGCCTCGTGTCAGTCACTTTATAGACGCGCTACTATAGGCCGCCTCACAACCATGGGGGCGGGGCTTTGTAAACATGGTCAGGGAAATGGTCAAATCTGATCTAATGTATCTTTAAAACGTCTAACTTACTGGTCATATTTAATAATCAAACACTTCAGAATGTATTGGACTTGTAGTTGGATTTGATTTCAGGCCTTTAATAAAATTTGAAGTAAAAGTGAAAGCGCTCTGATTGATGGATGAGGTGGAATTTAAAATTCTGCAGTATTTATTTTGTATTATTTTCTGATCATGGGCGTTATTTTCACCACAGAGTGTCAGGTGCTGTCAGATTGATCCGGTAAGCGGTCGACTCGGTCAGGCTGTAGTTGGTTTTGGATGGGTAGTTATGGCGCTGTGGGTCGGGTCAGAATCAGACCCAGCGTTTATGGGTTTAGTCAGGTGGCGTTTCATTATTCAGTCTTTATACTCTGTCATACATGTGGGTTTGGGATTGCGCTTCAACGCTGCTGTTCATTATCCACTCTCGGCGCCGTAGCAGAGCAAATGTCACGGCTGATATTGTCTGCGTATCTGTGGCAAGCTGAGAGACGAAACACTTTAGCTGATGTTCTAAATTAAGTTCTTCATGCTCACTGGCTTACAAATCAGTCTCTGGGGAATCACTCATCAGTGCTACTGCCTGCGTCCTGATGCATGTTCTCAGCACTCCCTCAGGTCTGTATAAACATTTCTGCAGTGATACACCAGGCGTGCGCGTGTGTGTGTGTGTGTGTGTGTGTGGAGAACGGGCCTTGAATGACTGAGATGGTTTGGACAGGAGGCATGTGGGTGGGGAAACGACGAGGTGGTTTTGGCCTCTCGTCAGCTATCCTACGCATTCAGACACTCTGACAGCAGTTTGGGTGATTTTCTTCTGCCATCTGCTGGATGTTAAGCGTACTGCAGTGAAACACACCACTGCATCTCAAGCGCTACGCCTTCATCAGTGTTACCATGCCTTTAACTGAGACCTGACATCAGGTGTAAGCTTTTGTTTTCCTCCTCTAACTAATGAATCCCACCTCTTGATCTGTGATTTTCTAGTAGTTCCCCCTCTCAGGCAGTCCCCTGTTTAGACCAGGGGTATTCAGCTGAAATGTGTGAAAAAAATCATAAAAACTTACTTATTTATAAAGATTGAATAAGACTGAATTACGACAACAAAAGTGTTAGTTTGATGCTCAAGTGTTTCAATTTCACGTGGTGTTCTGTTTCACGTTATAGAGACTGTTTTTAATGCTATGGGTTTTTTTTTTTTTTTTTCGTTTTTTTTATGCTGGCAGTTCGCAAATGACAAACTACCAGTGTCATGTCACTTCCTATTGTGACAGCGCGCTCAGTGGTGCTGTGGATCAATAAATGGCTGACCTTATACCTCCGCAGAGAGAAATCAATGGAACTGTGAAGACTCTTTCCTGTCTGACTCGACGTCTCCAGCCGTCCAGCTGGTCCCTGATCCGATGAGCTGCCTTTAGCTAAATAATGTGCATAAATGCATCTGATTGGATCTGAACGGATGATTTCCTCCATAAATTAGCCGTCAAGTAGCAGCTGCTTATTCCTAGATGTATATCAGCTCTGATGTTCTGTATTTATCCTGGTTGAGTCAGTGAAATACTGTCGTTGGATCTGCCAGTCACATCGTCGTTCTTCTGTAGCGAAGCGTATTGTTGATTCCCGCTTAAACATTCCAGGCACCCTGATAACAGGTTCTACAATTAAAGTCGCTTAAAGGTGCAGAGATCCATTCTAATCCATTAACCTTCTGTTAAATTCAGCGAATATCTCGGACCAAGATACACGACACTATTCCAGCCAATCAGCAGCAGGGAGCTTCTTCCAGCCAATCACAGCGCAGGAGATGGGGGCGTCACTGTTGGTGTCGATGCTTCGGAAATGCGCATCCGTGAATGTAGGGGCGGAGCTTCTGAAGGAACGCGTGTATTTGTTTGGCTGTTGAGTTCAAATATCAACTGTCTTTCTCCAGAGTCGATGCCTGCACCTTCTAAGCCGCACTTAAAAAGCTCTACTCTTTAAATAACAACAAATAGTTTTTTAGTTATTATATTAAACTGTCTCTTCCGCTGTCAGTGTTGTTGTTTTGTTACACTAGTGACTTTGTTTAGAGCACCGATCCTCAAACCAGCCATTTTGATGCTTGTGTTTTTCAGTTGAGAACGGAGAGCACTGCGACTTCACCATCTTACGAAACATGCTCATCAGGTACGTTATCGCCGAAGATGCAAGATATTCACACTCGATGTATTCCTGATTATACCTATAAAGTACCAACTCGGACATGTCTAGATTCTGCCTGTAGATCAGTAGAAACCGTTGCCGGTGACATCGTGATGGTGTTTCACTCACAAGCAAACAATCCGCTGTTTTTATTTTTACATATACAGCACTTTTACTGATTACTGACGTGCAAGAAGCGCGCTTTCTGTATCGCCAACCGTGGCGCTTGTATCTAACTGCTGCTGCTGCTGTTGTTGTTGTATTTTTTTTTAAGAATGGCTATTAAATCCTGTTCCTTGCTTTTCAGAACCCACATGCAGGACCTGAAGGATGTGACTAATAACGTTCACTACGAGAACTATCGCAGCAGGAAGCTCGCTGCCGTCACCTACAACGGCGCCGACAACAACAAGAGCAAAGGCCAGCTCACCAAGTGAGTGTGTGTGTGTGTGTGTGTGTTCAGTGCAATAATGTGTAACAAGTGTGTAGTGCTCTCAGTCAGGGCTGGCGATATAATGATAACATTGCGATATTTAGTATAGCTCATATTTGAGTCATGTGACTCGACTGTGGGGTTTTTTTTTTTTTTTTTTTAAGCAAATTAAGATACTATGCTGTGTATATATTAATGCGATGTTTTGCCACATCTCTACAGTCTTTTAGCTAGTTGATAAAAGTCACCTTAGTTTATTACTCAGTACGGCGACGCCTCTTCCAGGCTCCTTCAGCGGCGTGTTAACAAGCGTAGCGTGTGGCTCCTTCTCAAGCATCGGCTACCCGTAGCCCACTGACACACCGCACTAACACTAACTCCACGTTCACCAAGAGCCCTCCGTCTACAGCCCAGACGTTCAGCAGGCATGCTAAAGTGTGTGTTTTTGTTCTTGTTTTTAGATTTGAGACAGTTGATGGCATGTAAGTCCACGCTTCAGTTTCCCCCACAGCGCTCTACCCTGTTTTGTCTGTCCTGTTTCTGCAGTTCCTTTCTCTCTGCTCCGCTCAGTTCTGGGACACGAGACACAAGCTCAGTCTGTCACATGGTGAGCGGGCGGGGTGGGGCAAGGGGGCACATAAAGGAGGCATTTAGTTAACACATAAGGAACTGAGAGGTAAAAGAGCTCGGAGCAGGAGGTTTTAATACAGCGCGTGTATTGTTTCGGAATATGAGAGTATGTAAGATGTGCTCGAGATGCAGCAAAACGGAGTATCCCTATCCGAGCCGATATTACTGTTTCTATAGTAACAACTTGCATGGGGCTTATGGTGGATGCGCCACCACAACATTTTTGAAAACGTGTATCATTTATGGAAGGAGTCGCCAGTGTCGATGCTTTGTAACCAAGGTAAAGGTGTGATGCTGGGATCAGGCTACACAGTGTTTGTCTTTCTCAATGCTCACCATGTCAGATTAGGCGAGCATAGTGCCATAAGTTCTTGCCGTGTGACTGGCAACAGTACAAGTCAGACCCCAACCAATCATTGTTCACGTCGTTCACTACAGGAGGAACGTCAAGGAACACATCGTAGGAGCCGTCAAACTAGGCGAGAAAATGGAAAACATTCTGACGCGCTAGACTTTTCATCAGGTGTCATCATATCACACTGTAAGGCCTGCTCATTATCCCTGAAGTTCACATTTGGGCCTGAAGCTGGAAATCAGGCAGGATTCGTGTAGACTGATCACGGCATAATTTTTAAGACGGCAAGTATGGCGATTTCTCAGTAGCTGCGTTTTGTTTTGCGTGTGTTATTTTTATTAACCTCAATAGAGAGAATAAAGAGACGCTGGTGAAGAAACCACTGTTTATAACAAAGCAATAGCAGGAATGTTTTGTGGACGTTCCACAGCTATTACTGGATAAGAAGCATGACGTGTTTTAGGAAATAAAAAATTATATTCGTCGGTAAATGGCGGTGATGTGAGGGGCTAAAACACTTCAGGATGTGCTGGAAATGAATCGACTTCAGGGCGAATATGCCTTTTTCATTTGGCTCAGAAAAATAAAGCCACAGCGCCTGCTAGTGAGGAAGAGCGCTTTTCCTGTTGTATTTCCGCGTCGATTATCTCTTGAGCAAACACTTCCGCTTTTATCTGTTGTTTTCTTCCCTGAAACGAAGCTTAACGTGAAATTCTCAGCTTGCTTAAGCCACTTCGGAGCAGAGCAATCAGTCCGTGGGTCCAAATCCATCATCACGTGCTCGGATCATTCTGGAAGTGATATGATACGGTATGATTTTTGCCGCTGATGCCTCTAACCCTGCTGCACTTTGCGTAATTAACATGTAGGCTGTAAGGAAGCTCTGGTGTTTAGCTCTGGGTCGTAAAATGACGGGTCTCGCTCTTTCCTCTGCCTCTGTCTGACTCCTCTCAGGTGCTTCCTCTGGGGTGTTAAAGCTCTCTGGTCATTTCCCTAATGAGGCAAACTGCTAATTGTGTGTATCTGTGCATCTGCCTGTGTGTTTTGCATTTGTGTGTGTGTGTGTGTGTGTGAGAGCGCAGGAGTCCACTGGCGCAGATGGAGGAGGAGAGAAGAGAGCACGTGGCTAAGATGAAGAAGATGGAGATGGAGATGGAGCAGGTGTTTGAGATGAAGGTGAAGGAGAAGCTCCAGAAGCTGAAAGACTCTGAGACGGAGGTAAAACACCCGAGATTTATTTATCCACAGCAGCACTGAGACTTTCACAATAGTCACCAGTGTTGTGTGACGTTTGTGTCCTGACACCGTTCCAGTGAGAGACGGAGTACACACGCTGTCAGTGTTTCCACAGCTAACCACTTTAATTAACCTCCACACTGAGCAGGGCCAGAACTCACTGGCTTTGGACCCGCTCTTTATTTCTTTCCCCTTTGTCTTTCCTTCCATTCCCTTATTTTACTTCCTTTTCTTTTCCTATCCTTATTTTTCTTCTTTTCCTTTCCTTTCTACATTTTCTTCCTGTCCTTTATTGTCCAATGGCTGCCTTCTTTTTCCTTCCCTCTATTTTTGTCCGCGTTTCAGAACGTCACTCTACAGTTTAGATGAACACATGACCAGCACAAGGTTAATCAGTTTCAGCTTCGTTCACTTGAGTTCATTTTGCTGTGGGTTTGTAATGCTGCTGTTCGTAATGCAGTGTGTGTGTGTGTGTGTGTGTGTTCGTGTGTTCACTCCCTCAGCTGCAGCGGCGTCACGAGCAGATGAAGAAGAACCTGGAGGCTCAGCATAAAGAGCTGGAGGAGAAAAGGAGGCAGTTTGAGGAGGAGAAGGCCTGCTGGGAGGCTCAGCAACGCCTGGTGGAGCAGCAGAAACTCGACGCCTCAAGGTACACACACACACACACACACACACACTAGAATTCGTATTACCCTGCTGAGGAACAAGTAAGCACTGACTGGCCTAATTATAGCATCTTGTATCTTTCGGTTTATCCCACGAGTTAGTGATTTCTGTCTGTGTTTTACTGCATTTGTGAGGACGTCGTAATTCGGATTGTAAATTCCCCAAGAACCATTTAATAAAATAACCTAAATTCACCAAACATCCATTTTATGTGCTTGGAAGGCACACATAAATTCACTGTTACCATAGCAACAAGCTTGTAGGAGTCCTTTTAGAGTAGAAAACACAGAGACTGGAAAGTTTTGAAAAGTGTCAAATTTAAGGACGATCGTTTCCAGAATTACAGAGATATAAAAAAAATTGTAATTAAAGATTAAGTTCTAGTATCAGAGTAATGTAGGCTTGTGACACCAGGGCAGTAAATATGGTGTCATTCTTAAGTTTTCATTAAAAAACCAGTTCAATCCCTGTTCCCTGTTGACTTTTGTTCTTCTCAGGACTTTGGAGAAAAACAAGAAGAAGAAGATCTTTTAAAGTGTTTCAACCACAACGATGTACCAATTGCCAGCGATGCCAGCCTGGACTGTCTGTCGGTCAAGCATACAGAAATGTCCCCACCCTCCGTGTGTGTGTGTGTGTGTGTGTGTGTGTGTGTGTGTGTGTGTGTGTGTGTGTGTGTGTGTGTGTGTGTGTG
>JAQQZX010000021.1:2699447-2712616 GCA_030068355.1 Notoglanidium maculatum | reverse complement strand
GAAAGCAAAAAAAATAAAGAAAAACCTATGAAAAAGAGTAGGTGTGTCCAAACTTTTGACCGGTAGTGTATATACAAAAATTACACTACACAGTATGTGAACACCTGACCAGCACACCCCTTGTTTTTCCAAAACCATGGGCATTAATATATTGTTGGTACCTTTGCTGTTATAATAAGCTCTGATCTTCTGGGACTAGATGTTGGAGCGTGGCTGTGGGGATTAGTGTTCATTCAGTTACAAGAGCATTAATGAGATCAGGCACTGAGAAGCTCTGGGGTGCAGTCGGTGTTCCAGTTCCAGTTCAAACCAAAGGTGTTCAGTAGGGTTGAGGTCAGGGCTCTGTGTAGGACACTCGAGTTCTTCCACGGTTTTGGCAGACCATGTGTCCATGGAGCTGCTCTGTGCACAGGAGCATTGTCATGCTGGAACAGGAACAGATTTGGGTCTCTCAATTCCTGTGAAGGGAAACTGTAACACTACAGCATACTGTGTGCTTCATATATTCATACAGCGTATTGTGTGTTTCAGATTTATGGTAACGGTTTGGAGAAGAAACACTCCAATAACTAGTGCGAAGGTCATGTGTCCGCATACTTCTGGCTTACGTTTAGAGTAATTTACCAGGAAAGAAACTAGTATAAAAGTTAACATCCATTACTTTTTTCTCTGAATGCACTTTCAGAGTCAGAAGGTGATGTGACTCTTCATTCTGCTCTCTGATTGGCCTGCTGATTTCCCAGGATATCAGCATGACCAATCGGAGTTGAACGTCATCCCCGTATTTGGCAGGAGTGTGCGATTTCTAGATGTTCTGGGTCAACAGCACACAGGGCATGTTGCTTTACCCTTGGAATGAATTGACAAGCGCTTGCTCTTTCAGCTCCATTTTGCAATAGATTTCTAGTGAATAGTGGCAGCTCGGTGGTTAAGGGTTAAGGTGTGCTTTAGTGACCGAGAGATTGAGGGGTCAAATTGTGAGCCGCTGTTGGACTGATTATTGATTCATCATTTAAACTTAAATAAACTGCTTGGGAGACCAACTCGGTGTGGTTCATACTGATCCGTGTTGATAAATAAGATTATTATGTTATCTGACCTCCAGTATTCCAGGTTATGTGGCATTTTCAAACTTTGCTCAACTCTTACGTTGCAAATTTTTTTTTTTTTTTTACCAGATTTTGAGAAATAAGAAAATTGTTAGCACAATAAGGTGTCTAAAAGACCTTCTGGTGCAATGTTCTGTGAACAGGTATGATCAAAAAAGAACAAACACAACACATTGTTTAGAGGGAAAAAGGGGGCACTGAACACCGACACCAAAACTTCATTCCAGCTGTGAAGCATGGTGATGGGTGCATCGCCTGTACTCACTGAGGGAGCGCCGCATCCAAGATGGTATAAATAACAAAGAAATAATTGTTAACACTTACTGGTAACGGTTTTCTTTATGGTTTTCATTTCTCCGACGTTGTGATTTGTATTGAATTGAGTTTGGAGTAAAGAAGAAATAATTAGTAACCTAAGTCCTAATGTTAGGGTTGTTGTCATATAAGTGTTAACATTTAATAATCACCCCGTGTCCAGGCCTTAATCCATATGAGATGCTGTTGCAAGACTTGAAGACAGCTGTACATGCATGAAACCTCAGAAATATTAAACTCAAAGTAGATTGCAATGGTTAATTTACTAACACTGTTCAGTAATTTGCTAAAGAATTTGTTAAAAAAAAAATTGCATAAACACTTAACATCTGTACTTGAGTTTCTATTACATCAGATTTGAGTAATGAGGTTTTTTATTGTTCTTTTGTCAGTACAAAATTATTTCCCATGGTAGACACACATATGCTACAGATGCACCAGACAGAGATTAGGATGAAACACATTAGTCAACAGCTCAGTTCCTGCCAAATAAAGATCCATGCAATTATATCTTACCAGCAAGGGGTACAAGGAAACTAGGGCACAAATTCTCTTGGTCTCAGTGTGTTTTTGTAAACAGAGACACCCCATTACATCACCTGGTTACTTTTGTTGTTCTCCTCTGTTCTTCTGTAGTCTGTGTGTTTGTCTGTGTAAGAGAGCTATTTTAAAATGTCAGAGTGAGTCATCGGAAAATGACTTCCTGAATAGTGTGTATTGTGTAAATTGATGTTGAATGGATATCATCAGCACAACTATTATTGCACACACACACACAGTGTGAGCTGCACTTTCTTTGTAAACCAGGACTCTGTAGTCATGACCACCAGTAGCTGGGTCAGCGAGCAATGGCCAACTGGCACACGTCTCTGTGGAGGACTAGCCTTCGCAGAGTGGATCGTCTGGCTCATCACTCTCACCTCACTGCCTTCCATCTTCATCTCATGGCACCTGTCGACCCTCAAGGCTTTTCAGTGCACAATGGATGGATACAAAATTTATTCTCAAGGCTGATTTATTGTCAAGGCAAACACCTTTTTAATCTGTTGCTGCACAATTCATGCCACCGATGGTGTGCTCCGAGCAGGGAACCGTGCGCTTTCCGGTGTCTTGCCTGTTTCAGCCAGCGACTGATCATACGAAACGTAACAAACGCTGCCTACTCGTCATGTTGTCGTGATGCAAAAGCAGAAGTTTGCATATCATGCTGCCTGCCAAGATCCTCCATCTGGCATCTTCTTCTTGAAAGTAGATTTCATTGTGTTCCACATCCCATGTGTATCCCATAATCCTGTGCGCCAGCTCTGGCACAGCAGGCACTCTTGAGAACAAAATGGCATAAAAAGTGTATGAAGCGACACCCTTTTCCTACAAAGTCTATTATTGGTTGTATTTCTGTCATTGCACCACTTGTTTGCTTTCTTTTCATCCCTTCCTCACGTCTTGGCTCCTCCCACTTGGGGGAAGTGGAGAAAGGATGCAAGAAAGGGAAGCTAGGACAGAAGAAATCAAGAACAAGCGTATTTCACATCACCCAGAGAAGCATCACGTTAAAGAGACTTTAGTGACGTGCTTTCCAGCTGTATTAACTGCATAAGCGATCTGCGTGCACTCAGTTATTTTTAATTAAAACATTAATTGCACATCTATGTTTTTAAAGTATGGCATAGTCACTGATTTTCATGTTGTTTCTACTCACTGTTTATTTAATTAAGATGTTTAATGTTGTACTTGTGGTTCTTATTAGGGTTTTTTTATTAGTTTCTCGGGACAGGTGGAGCTGTTATACTGTAAACGTACGTCACACAACGTAACAATGGATAAAGAAATGCTTCCGAATAGGAAACGCCCGAAGACGCCTCAAGAATCAAGCTGACATCAGGTAAAGTTTTGGGAAGCACTCGTTGCCTTGGAGTTATAAATGGTATTCCATAATTATTGGAACAAAGTGAGAGTTGAAACACAGAAAACTCGTTTTGTCACTTTTGGCTTTCCACAGCGCGTTTTACGTCACTGGAACCACGCCCCGTTAGCGGCATGCGAGCCACGCCCCCTCATCCCGACTTCAGAGAGAGTGCAAGAGCTTGTTTGGTTTTAGTGTGTGAGCTCGAGCACACTCAAGAACACACACTCACACGCACTGCAGTGGGGATAGAAAGTGTAAGGATAGACAGAGAGCGCGCATTCACGCGTCTTCATTTTCTTCATCACTCCAGCGCGGCTCATCCGAGCTGTGGCGTGGCTGTAGGATTCAGGGCTCGCGGTGTCGGTCACGGGTCATGGGGGGTAACCTGGGGTGCCACCGCTCGCTCCCGGCGGACCCCGCGGACATGCGGCAGCGCGGGCGCAAGTTCAGCGCGACCTGCAGCTTCGCGCACGTCACCGCGCACAACCACGAGCGCCTGAACGTGAACGCGGCCAGCGAGGAGGAGCTCATGACCCTGCCGGGGGTCACCCGGGCCGTCGCGCGCGCCATCGTGGAGCACCGCGCGCGCATCGGCGGCTTCAGGAAAGTAGAGGACGTGGCGCTGGTGAGCGGCATCGGCGCCGCCAAGCTGCAGCTCATCAAGCCGGAAATATGCGTGTCGAACCGGAGGAGCAACAACAACGACGACCCGCGCAAGGAGCGCGAGCAGGAGCACGGCGCGTCCGTGGCGCACTCGTGGACTCCGTCTTCCCATCCCAACTCCCCGACTGCCTGCAGCGAGCTGCACCTGCCCCCAGGAGGACCCGCGCACATGGCGTCCGAGCGGCCCGACGTGCAGCCTGCGCCGCGCGCGCGTCACGGAAAGCCGGTGGTGCGCGTGGCCACGTGGGATCTGCAGCGCTGCTCCAGCGACAAAGCCAACAACCCCGGGGTCAAAGAGGTCGTGTGCAGGACCCTGCTGGAGCGCGAGTGAGTGAGCTGCCCTGACACCTACATTACACATGCAGCCTTCAAATTACTATTATTTAACACACCTACAATCCACACGCGCGGTATGAGAACTAACGCAGGGCGATATGGCAAAAAATATCATATCACGATACCTGATGAAATTTACACCATACACGATATGTGTCTCAGTATAGCCTGGAGTACACAGTGTATAGGTTCTGCATTGAACCTGCTGATACTTTTACTTAATGTCTACAAATATTACATTCTAACACTGAAAAGGGGGAAATCTGTGTGGATTAGTATGTATCTGTGTAAAGTGCTTCATACTCTCAGTATTGTGCTAAATCTTCAGTCCCTATTGGACATCTAGTGGGCTACGTTAGAGTTGCCTTTACTTTCCAACCCCTACGTAGTGCACATTCATACGTCCAAGAGGAAGCCGGAAGCTGAACCCCAACAGTGTCCCTGTACTGCACATTTCTAGCAAAATAGAGCCGATTGCTACAAACCCTACTGGGGGTATAGTGAACTACATATGGAGCCCATTACACACACTATCTAGGCTACAACAGCCTGATATTTCATGGTCTCCTACTAAATAAAGCACATTGACCTGTTATTTTGCACCCTTGGTAGTGCTCATATAGGTGAACTCGATTGGACATAAAGTACACTATATAAAGTGCACAGAGGAATGAGGGAGCTGAATCCCAGAAGGCGTCTCTCTCTCTCTAGTGCACTACATTACAGCGGGGTAGCTCTTTATTTCATTCACTCTGTAGTGCTCATATATTTAGCACGGAATCCCAAAAGGCTCCCTACTGAACATTAAACCAAACGTTTCTGAATCCCAAAGGGCTCACGTGTAGTAATCTCACATTCACGTGCACATACGTCATCTATCGTGAAGGATTTTTGCTTGTCAAATTTGGCTTGGAGAGACATTTATTTGTATATCGTGACTAAAATAGTTTGAGCTTTAAATCTTGTTTCCAAAGCCTCATTAGTGCAATGAATTGTCTGGCATCGCATCTAACATCATGAAACGGCACGTTATCAGAATAAACAGCGTTTGTGTAATGAGTTTCCCAGAAGCGTCATACAGAAGTTAAGATCATCTTCTCTGGGAGAGAGAGAGTTCAACACGATGCTCGCTCTACCATTTAACCATGATCTTTGTGCTACAATGCTTTTAGGAAACTCGACCCGGAATATCCGTCCAGGAAGACGAGGGTTCGGTCTGAAGTTCACGTTGTCCTTTTGCTTTTTATAACGCGCTCAAATAAACCCGTCCGGTGCGAACAGGAAGAAAAGCAGGCGCTTTTCCAAGTGTGATTTTTATTTCATTGCTCATTTACACAACACAGTGATGTACAGGATGTCACTGAGCCTCAGCCCTGCGCTTTTCATTACTTAGCAGGATTTGTGTACCAGTGTGAGTTGTGTGCGCGCGCGCATGAGTGTGTCTCTATACATAGTCGAAGGTTGCCTGGTTAGTGTTACAGTGACGGAGGTTTCGCTGTGTTTCAGTAAAGCATGTCGACACTACGTCATTCTACACGCTGTCAAAGAGTAAGACGATACTAACGGATTGTTATTTAACAAATTACAACGTGTAATTGTTGACGTGGAGAAGCTTAGAGATGTTTATTCAACATTAAGGAAGGAGTCTCTAGTGTCAGTGCTTTGCAGCGGTCTTGGGTAAAGCTGTAACTTTATGTTCTCTACTATGGGACAGTCCTCTGGACAGGAGTGATGTTTTCCGGTACCACGTCAAGCTGCGTTTATTTTCCATCATGGTAATTTTGTGACCGAGAAAAGGAGAGCCTGTTCATGCCTGCTATCATGTATGCAAGTTAACTTACACGGACAACATTTAAACAGACTAAAAAAGTATGCTGTCTTTTTTTATGAATAAATGATATATTGTAACTGCTGACACCACTGTGGTGTAAGAGGAATAAAATGTATGCTTTTTGCGAGTTCATGGTGGTCACAGTAGCTTCACAGCATCCTGCCGTCGATTGGTTTCTTATAACGTCACATTGTGTGTGGTTTATACCTCACTAATCACGCTGAAAATTAAGTATTGGCACCTCTGGGTTCAGCACTTCTCTTTATGACGGAGATTGGAGAAAACAGAGCGAGGAGTCTGAGTATGATATCATTTCTCAACAAGGTATCATTATCATTTATCATCGGTATCAATACTGATATCATTTCACAATCTCTCCTCATCCTCCCGAGTGTTTCTCTTCATCTCGATCGTCAGGTTCTTGGGACGGTCCTGTCATGCGCTTGACTCTGTGGTCACTGAACCATGAGTGAAATCAAACATGATCTTATTGGTCAGTCTTGTTTTGTTTGTTTGTTTTTTCTTGTCAGTTTGGGTTTCAGGTTGTCTTCAGGCTTTCTCTAAGAATGTCAAATCGAGGGCAGGTTCGTTATGACCTTTAGTAGCCTCAGTCTCCAGGCCATTTATTACATGGCAGAAAACACCACTCCCTCAATCTCCCTGATGTATGTAAGCCAAAGGGAAACCGGGTAACAAACAGTCTGTTTTGAGGTTACATGAGTTCATCGCTTCGAACGCACTGGAGACGCTTACTCATAAATGCCCTACAGTAACCCTGCTCACACACGCGCACGCATGCGCACACACCCTGAAAGACAAACAGCCTGATTCATTTCCATAACGCTGTTAGCTTTGACTCTGTTTACCCACATGACTTGTGTATCTGTCCACAATGCAGTGATATTTGGAGACTAACAAGGACTGAACCTTCCAGTCAGCTCTAGTAGGCATGTTCTGGTAATCATGTAGATGATGTTTGTGCTAAGCAAGGAGGCTTATAATACAGCATTGTTGAAATCTCCATGCTGATTGGTCAGAAGTTTGATTCATTTTCTATAACAGCGACTCTGACAATAGTTCCTATGGCGTTTCTATAGTAACAGCGTACACGGCGACTTGTGTGGTGCATGACGTGCCACAAAAATGTTGTTATTAAAGAAAGAAAAGCAGAAAATCTTTCCTCTGGTGATTGTTTTTGTTTATTCGGTGATGTTTTTGTTTCATTGATGTGGCGAAGCTTGGAGACGTTTATTTGCGCATTTGCGGCAGGAGCCTCCCGTGTCAGCGCTTTCTAACAGTTAGAAGTAAAGCGGTAACTTGATGTTTTGCCACACATAACAGAGGTGTTTCCTAGTTTCTCAGTCATGGTTTTTTAGCATATTAACTTCAAGAAAGCGAAAAATAAGAGAAGCTGGTGCAGGAATGACTGTTTATAGCTGCAGTGATGTGAGTGTAACTATAAACGGATAAAAAGTACGATGTGTTCTTTAGTCATTCGAAATTGTATCTACTGGCATGTTGCTGTTTTACAAGAGGAATAAAACACAGCAGGATGTGCTGTTATAGAGAGGTAATCAACTTTAGCATGGTAAATTACTCTGTTTTATTTCAGGCCATATTACACCACCTTGCTGTTGATTATTTTTCTATAACAACATGCCCCCAAGTGTTTCTACCACACATATTGCATACCTCATGTGCTCTTGCGATGAAAGCCGTGCCATTTGAGAGGCAGCATGAGGACAGCTGTTATCTAAAGGTCCTTATTTTGGTCACATCTAAAGCAGCATCGCACACGATGATCTCCGAGATCCCAGAGTTTTGTTCAGGAAGTTTAAATGGGATAAAAGAATTCTCACTCCAGCTGAAAAAGCGGACGTGTGAGGCTAATAGATGTGAGGCTATGGATTTAGCAGAATGATAGCTGGTTTATGCACTTTATGTGGTTTTATGGAACATGACTGAAATGCTCTGGTCACTTGCAAAGGACCTGAATTGCTGAACTCCAAGAACCTTTCACCCAAATAAATGCAAAAGAAAGGGAAATGTGCTGAGCGATTTTCAAAACATGTCAGCGCATCGCCCTAGTGGTTTTGCCGTCTTGCCAAAAACGTTTGGAGAAACACCAGTCAATTAAACAGACTATTGCGAGTCGCTGCTTCTTTATTTCGGTTGCGTCTGCCTGCTGAAATAAGGAAGTCTAGAGGTAACCTGAGGTCAGTCTGATGGACTAGCTGTATAATATAAACCAAGCTCATCAGTGAACAAACTGACCGTCTGGACTTGTCAAACATCCATCAGCACTCTGATTACATCAGTCCAATCAGCCTAAGGATGAAATCAGTGGGATCGTGTTAGCAGTGGGGGATGGTTTGCGAAACACAACAGCAAATTAGAAAACTCAACAGTGAAATAGTTAAGTTATGAGCACTAATGATTCAGTTGATTTATTTATTTTTGTCTTATCAAGAGCATTCATTCATTTGCTCTCCGTTAACAAGCGTATATGAATGATGAAGAGAGCATCCCCTAAAGGGAGCCAGGTTCTTCAGAAGAAGGATTATCTCCTAACTGTAGCAACATGAAATCATTTTCATTTGGCTAACTGGATAACAGACTGAAAAAGTGGGAATTTTTTTCCTTGTTTAGTCATGTGTCTCTGTCTCTTCCTCTCAGCTAGCAGCATGTGATTCAGTAAGAACCTCCCCTTTCCGGTTTGTACTAATATGTTTCAGAATGTTAGGTTTTGTTGTCGCGCAGGGCACCACCTACACAGTCACACACGGGTACGATTTAGGAAAGTCACTCTGCCTACTGGTATGTGTTTCGGGAGGAAACCTAAGAATGGTAAGGAAACCCACATGAAATCCCACTTAGAACACAAACCTGAGCTCAGGATGGGACTTTGGACCTGAGAGTCGGTACTGTCACCCGTTCCACCTCCATAATGCTACAGAGAAGCAGTGGTGTGTAAATTTGTAAAGTATGGAGTTTTACATTTATGTCATTTGGCAGACGCCCCCCATCCAGAGCAACTTAAATACATCTTATTTTATACAAGTGAGCAGAGAAGGTTAAGGGCCTTGCTCAAGGGCCCAGCAGTGGCAGCTTGGCGGTGCTGGGATTTGAACTCACAACCTTCCGATCAACGTCTTAACCACTGAGCTACCACAGACACAGTTTTAACTCCTGTGTTTCTCAGTTTGAGTTTTTTTTTTTTGACTGATCAGCTACTTATTAAGCTCTCAATTAGGGCTGGGCAATATATCGATAAATTATCGTATCCTGATATCATTCATATCGTCAGCCAACTGTAATAATGTGAGTATTGCAATATAGCGGAAATATCAACTTTCCTCTAGAAATGAAGGGCAGTGTTTGTACCTCCATGAATACATCAACGATGAGACTGTACAGTATAATGTAGACTGATGTGTAGAACTAGTTTAAAATATAGTAGGCCTAGTATATTATAATCTTCTAAAGGAGATGTAGAAACAGACAGCGGCTCGAGGGCGGAAAAAACAGGACTTTATTGAGTCAAAACTGAAGTAAGCAGCAGAGAAAACAAGGCCAAAACGCCAGGAACAAAAGCAAATATGGGTGGAGCTCCAAAGCAAAGAGCAAAAACGTAGCACGCAAACAAATCATTGGTGCTCATGAACGATCGCCCTGTGTTGTGAGCATCATGTGTTGTGTATGACAGGTGTCCAACAAGCCCGAACTGGCCGCAGGCTGGCACAAGAGTATATCTGCATGTGTTGTCATGTTCTTTTCTTTTATATGTCGTGACATGTTGTTATCGTGAAAATATCCAAAACTATTGCGATAATGTTTTGGTCATATCGCCCAGCCCTACTCTCAGTGAGTTTGGCTAGGTGAGTTGATGGTAAGGAAAACTTCAGACTCAGGACTACAGGTAAGAATCTGTAGCATGGAAGGAATGCATCAGTGTGAAAGCAGACCCGTAATGATGATGATGATGATGATGCAATTACACAAATGAGCTTGGAATCGATTGTGTGTTCGGACTTGAATATCCAAGCCAAATGTGAAAACACCCTGAGTGTCGGCGTGTTCACGTGTCAGTCTGCAATTCGACGTCTCTACACACCCAGGCATATCAGGACCTCTTTATTCAGTTTTTATTTATATAGCACTTTAAACAATAGATTTATAATTATATCCCCAATGAGTAAGCCGGAGGAAAAACTCGCCGAGACGACGTGAGGGAGAAACCTCGGGAGGAACCAGACTCTAAAGGGAACCGGTCCTCTTCTGGTCGATGGCAGATAGTCCGATGATGAATCATTACCCTTCCATTATTGTACAGTATAATTAAGCAGTAGCACTGAGAGTGCTGTTGTACTGAACGGCTGTGATTTGGTCGCAGGTAATTGCAGTCGTGCTGATATTCAGTACAGGAACACGATTGCGAGTGTAATATTGCTTTTATGTGACAGTTCCAGTAATAAGAAAACAATAGCGAGTAAATGACATTTCAGACACAATATGGCATAAAATTTCATTTATATTTATATAAGCGAAATTATTTCTCAAAGAAACCTCGGCTGGATAGAACATTGCATGTTGCCATGGTAACGCACAGACTGCCTGTAGTACATGTAGTAACAGTTTCCTTGTAACAAACTATTGTTAGAATTGGAATTGTATGTAGTGAACAAAGAGAGGCGCAGTGATGCACACAGTGACGTACTGAATACTGATACCAGTGCTGTTATACTAAATGTCAGCACTCTTGGAAACAACACTTTAATCAAAACACAGTTCAATCAAATTAGGGGCTGGAACTGCTATATAAATTCAACAGTACTGTGTTGAAAGGATGTTCAGTGTACTCGTACTCAACTCGTACAGTCTTTAATGTATCTATTTATCCACCCAGTGCACTGCGTACCCGCTTTATCCTCTCCAGTTTAGAGCGAGCAGATGTAAAACGGTCTCTCGCGGGATGCCAGCACCGTTGCCCTGGGTAACTAAGCCCCGCCTCCAGTCTCAAGGCGTTCTCACACGTACACTTTTCTTGGATTTGTTTTTAGAATCTTAAAATGTGTATTATAAAAATGTTAAAGCTCAAATAAATGTTTTTAAACATGTTTTGGGTGACCAAAAATTTTATACAGTCTAATACAGTTCCTTAAACTCGCTGACATGCAAAATAATCTACAATACTCTCTACTATTCAGCTTCTATTTTATTCTGGGTTTTTTTGTTGCATCTTATGTTCTGATTTATTTTGTAACATTCTGTTTAGTTCTGTCATACTTTATTCAGTTTGGTTCTGTTTATTTCTGTACTGTTCAATTTTATTTATAAAATTCTATTCATGCTTTTTTTTTTTTTTAAATTTTATTCCCGCTCTCTTCTGCATTATTCTGTGGTGTTCTATTCTATTTAGCTTAGTTTTTGTTTTATTCTGCTCTATAGAAGACAGGATGGTGTGAGAAACAAAACATTCGATTCTTCCAAGTCAAACAGCGCAGCTGGTTACTAACACGGCGTTAACTTCGACTGCCCAGCAGTGCACAGTTAACTGAGACGGTATGTTTACTGGGTTTGTTACGTGTAATTGAGGCGCAGCCCAAGTTCACTCTTAAGATAAGACATCTTAAGACTTACACGCACACGTGCATATTTTAAGTGTGATACTGAACTTCCTGTTTGTTCTAGAAACAGGATCTGGATGTAATTGTTAACAACACTGAGGAAATAGAAGTGATGATGCAGTTTCCCCCTCGCTTTCTGAGCACAACAATGTTTCCACAGAGACCGTCTCTGTGATGGTGATTTGTACTGAGTTGCGTTCCTCCGACACAAGTCTTTCTCACTTCTCCTTTTTTGGAAAAACCATCCCGTAATGATGCACGTCTTTAACTAAGAAGCTGAGAGATCTTTTTTTTGCCGTCTGTGCAATATTTAGTAATAAAAGTGCTGTTTAGTGTTTAATGCCGGACATTCTGCCTCAATTCCGTCTCTCTCTCTCTCTCTCCCTCTCTCCCTCCCTCCCTCCTTTTCTTCTCTTCCACCCCATGTAGTCAGTTTGGTCATCTTCGCCTTCACCATTGTTGTTTCATAGCGTTTTAGCCTTCTTTGACATGAATAGCATTAGCCAGGCTAGCACAGTGTAGAATTAATGTGACTGTGACACAGTGAGGTGACTGTTGCTAAACTACTCTTTAATAAATAACTTGTGGTTAAATAACAGCAGACCTCATTAGGTTTCCCCAGTGTGTGTTTTACCAACCCTTTTTCTTGAGTATTATTACACTAAAAAGCACAAAAATGTGTTTTCTGTTCTTCAAAAGCAGTATTCTACTTTAAAACTAGGTTAGCTTTTGCTTGATTGAGAGTAATTTGTACAGCTCAGAGCTCCAACAGTAAAGCAGATGCTTGCTAGTTTACATTAGCTTCCTAGTTTTTCACTTGCTAGATAATGTTTAATTGCTAGTTTATTTTCTCTTGTTAAGTAATTTTTCACTAATTAACCTTCACTTGTTAATTATAATTTACTTGCTTGTTTATTTTTCACTTGCTAGGTTTTTTGTATGCTAGCTCACTTTCACTTGTATTTTCTTTTTTGTTTGCTACTTAGCTCTTGCTTGCTAGTTTATTTTGTCACTTGCTAGTTAGTGGTCCCATGCTAGTTTATTTTGTCACTTGCTAGTTAGTGGTCCCATGCTAGATTATTTTGTCATTTGTTAGTTAGTGGTCCCATGCTAGATTATTTTGTCACTTGTTAGTTAGTGGTCCCATGCTAGATTATTTTGTCACTTGCTAGTTAGAGGTGCCATGCTAGTTTATTTTGTCACTTGCTAGTTAGTGGTCCCATGCTAGATTATTTTGTCACTTGTTAGTTAGTGGTCCCATGCTAGATTATTTTGTCACTTGCTAGTTAGAGGTGCCATGCTAGTTTATTTTGTCACTTGCTAGTTAGTGGTCCCATGCTAGATTATTTTGTCACTTGCTAGTTAGTGGTCCCATGCTAGAT
>JAQQZX010000021.1:2678869-2691432 GCA_030068355.1 Notoglanidium maculatum | reverse complement strand
GGCTTTGCTGAAACATACAATTGTGTGTCATCAGCATAGCAGTGGAAGCTAATACCATGTTTACGAATAATATTACCTAGAGGGAGCATATATATAAAGGAAAAAGCAGTGGGAGTAAAACAGAACCTTGTGGAACACCAAACTTCATCTTACTGTGTGTAGAGGAGCCGCCATTTATATCAACAAATTGATAACATTCAAAGCAACTATTACATGATAAAATGAAAAGTGCAGTAGGACATGTTGTTCCTTAATAAATGGCAAAAACAAAATGTTATTGTTGGTAAATTCCTGTGTGTGTGTGTGTGTTTCAGTTTTGCACAGAGCTCAATCAGCCAACTCTTTCCAGTGTGTGTAATTGGAAAGGCCCTCATGGTGTGTGGAAATGTGCTGCTTCTGGGAAACCCACTGGAGAGTCCTCTCTAGTAAGCACGCACACGCATACACACACGTGCACACACTATATATATGGAACTGCTACTATGCAGTGTGTGGAGGATTGTTGTGTATCTGCTAATCCGTGTGTGTGTGTTACGTGAAGGGTTCAGAATATTCTGGGTTCCTGTGGGACTCCTCGGCTGGCGTCCAGCTGAAAGAGGCCGTGGTTTTGGACAGCGCTGCTGCTAACGGCAACGGGAACGACGCCCAGCCGAAAGCATACCTTGGACACTTTTATGTAAGTAGCAGCAGCTCTGGCTAAAGGGCAAACAGGGGAGCAGTGTGGCTCATCATGAGAGTATTGTGTTTGTGTGCGTTTGTTTAAGTGACTTGGTGTAAATGTGCATTCCTAAACATTTAGATTTGTGCACATTCGGGATATAGTTAGGAGAGTTAATGCAAAGACAGATACAAATACAAACACGAATGAGACTGGAGGTCTGCATCAGGACTGGGATCTCGCTGGTGACGTAGCCAGGAATAATTTCAGGGTTGGATAAGGAGATGGCACGATCTGTACAACTAAACTGATAATCCTGCTGCAGTCATGCTCTTTTGGGTGGATGTCAGACAGACATATCATCATCATCCTCATCATCATCATTATAACGAGACATCGTTTTAGCTGCAATCTACCAACCACTAATCTCGCCATATTAACGGTGCAGTCATCGACTTTGGAGAACAATAACAAATACCTCCCCCTCCCTTTAGTGCTCCTTCAGAAGCTCCGCCCCCTTAATTCATGGACACTTATTGCCAAGGCAACAACTCCACCCCCATCCCCCCTCCCTTTCCCCCTGTCCTATGATTGGTTGGAATAGTGCTGCGCTGCTTGGTCACATTCACCGAAGACTTCGCCTTTAATGGCATTACCATAAAGTACTTTACCGTTCCATTGATAATGATTAAAAATAGGTGCTAATTATAAGGGGGAAATTGTTTTGTTTTGTTTTGTAAAACCTGTTCTGCATCTGATCTTCCCTAATAAAAACCTTTGGCATAATAAATCTGATCAAATTTGTTAAAAAAGAATAGCAGAGGACTCAGTCCATCTCCGATCCTGGCAGTTCTCACACCTTCTGTGTCTGATCTCTGTTCCTGTACCCAGATCGGATCGTCCGAGCTCACCGTACTGAACGTGCACCTCAAACCTCCGTCGTCGCCGAAGCAGCAGAATGGTAGGAGACACAAATCTGACGAGCTGAAAGCCCATAGGCTGGGCCCTGGAGTACAGGAGACTCTGAGAGGTTGGTTATTATTGTCCCAGAATGCACTGCGTCTTACGGGTGTGACTTATTGGCAGCGTGTCAGTGGGTTTAGCTGCACGACTGAACGCTGTTTGTGCTGTTTGTGCTGATGGAGCAGCAGCGATCAGCTAAACTGGAGCGCAGTGCAGCATAAGCACACTGACACGACTTCTCTTCACTTACCTCATGCGTTTTGTTCAGAACATTGCTGTGCTTTTTATGATTTATTATATAATACTTATTAGTGCTGTACACAACTTGGTCTCCTTTACATACATTTTCTTCATCATAAGATGCTTTTTTGCAGATCCTAGATCTATGGTTTAGACGCAATATTTGTGATTTTTGACACGTGAGAACTAACCTTGTATGCGTCCAAAAGTACACTCTGATATTTGGTAGAAATGATTTTTTTCCCCTTTGCCTGCTACGATTTTCTTGTTCGCAATATTGGTTAACTTCTGTTTTTATTACAACTCCTACAGCAAAGCAAGGCATGTGAGAATTTGCACATTAGCCTAGTATTAGATCCAACCGGCACACACATATCAGTCAGTGAGCACTTCAGTAACTGTCAGTTGTTAATTATAAAAACTAATTATTAATTCTTAGTTAAAATTAAAACTAAAGTTCAGGGCACTCTGGAAAACAAAAACCTAACTGTTTTTATTATTAAGTACTGTTTTTGGTACAGTACAGCTGCCTAGCCTCTATGCTTTTGAAAAATAAAAGGCATTCATTGTTAAAGTGTTAGTTACTGCTTCATTGAAAAAAAAAAAAAACAACATGGGGAAACTGAAGCCTGAGACAAGGAAGCCTCAGATCAGCTGGCTGTAACTATGAGGGATCAGTATTTTGAAATTCTATGATTAGGAACACTTAGGAGCTTACGCTTATGGAACACTGTTAAAAATTACAAACTGGACCTATAAGTACTGAAAGCATGTTTTTATCTGAAACCTCCGCAAGCACTCTAAAGCACAGTGTACATTTTAAATATCTGTGCTCAGAGTGTGGGTTCTCTCTGTAGGGGTGAAGAACGTGCTGGTCGTCGGGGGCTTCGGTCTTCCTCCTGACAGCGCTCAGTTTGACCCTCTGAAGAAGGAGAAGCTGAGCGCCCTCGTGCCTTCCTCCGTCAACACCAACATCAGCACCAAAGCACCTCAGGGATCCAGCTGCCTGGACAACATCTGGGCCAGCCGTAGCGTCAAAAAGCTCTACACTGGTGAGTGTGTATACATATATGTATATATAATGTGTGTGTGTAAAGGATACAAAAGATAGGTGGCAATAAGAGTACGGCTATGTTGTATAACATGCAGATGTGTGCAGTGTCTGTGCAAACAATGAACTGTACATTAGAGGGTGACTCGGGAGTGGATTTTCACTCCTGTCCCGTCCAAATCCCATTATGGAATTAAAAAAAATTCCTGTCCTGAAACATCCTGGAAGAATGACCCTCATCCCGCCCTCACCCATTGACGTTTCTTCTTGTCCCGTCCCAGTCATATGATGAATAGTGAAATTGAATCCCGTCCTGCAGGAATCCGACAGGAGTCCTGAAAAAAGTCTCTACTGTGCAACATTGGCAAAGAACTGTGTAATGAAATCATTAATACAGCTTCCGTTTTGCCCCCACTGACCTCGTCAGTTGTCTTCTAATGAAAGACAACTGTTTCAGCTGCAGGTGTTACGTTTTTAAACAAGGAAATGATGCAAATTCCAGTTTTTTTAAGGTAACTATAAATTGCTACATGTTTAACAAAATGTCTAGAAATCACACATGGCACCTTTAATGCTTCAGTCTTGTTGATTTTAATCTTTTAACCAGTACACTTTAGTGTTTCTTGTGATGTAATACATGTTTCCAAGGTTGGTAAATGAGAAAATAAGCTATATTTAGTGTACGAGTAGAAAAAAGCTGGAAAGTATGGATCAGGGGAGTTAAAGGAGCAGGATTAGGAAAGATCTGATCTGTACTACATCTTTGCTAAAAACTTTCATGCTTAGTGCAGCATGTAACTGTAGTTTTTGGTGTGTGTTTGTGTGTAGGTCATTGCTCTGTCGTGAGGGAGGGCCTGACCAACCCCTGGATCCCTGATAACTGGTCTTGGGGCGGAGTGGCCTCGGAGCATTGCCCCGTCGTGGCCGAGTTTTACACAGATTGCACAAATGAGAAGATGATGAAGGAGCCGCTGCACAACGGAAGCAGCGTGGCAGTGGTGGAGAGGGATGAGATCACACCCAAACATGAGCGGTGACCTTGGACATCGGCCTGTGGACATTATGGTGGTATGACATCACTACAGAGAGACTGAGATGGACAGACTGCGCTTTTTCCAACTATTGTACAGTAGAAATAATTTTGAATGTAGAGAAGTAATCAGATATTTAAGGAAACGAGTGAGAGATATGTATGCATTACATTTTTTCAAATCACACATGTGCTAAAAACTTTTTAATGAAGTACATGGAATAAAGCAATACTGAGAATTTAACTGATCAATGTAATACGAATTGAATCTGTGTTCTGGATAGAGCTGTTTATGTGAAAGCTTCACAGTGACTGAGAGGTATAGAGGCCACGCCTCCTTCAATAAGACTGACAGCACAGAGGCCACACCCCCTTTACTAAGACTAAAGGGCACAGATGCCACACTTCCGTCAGTGAGCAAGTTTAATGAAGTCTTGTCCTCTGACTTCTCTGTAGTAGGACAGCGAGTGACATTGTTTCCATATTACATCCTTCCACGGTGTGTGTGTGTCCGTGTGTGTGTGTCTGTGAGAGAGAGCTTACATACGTCATTATAGTCCAAACAACCGTGCTATCAGATCATATAATTAAGTATTTGAGTGTGTCTCAGAATGAGGAGATAAATGTTCAGTCAACAGAACAACATTTGTGTAAATTTCCTCGTTCCATAACGTTTTGTAATGCATCATTGCAGCCTCATATTTCAAGTACAACTCGGTCAGCACTGCTAAACATTTACAACTGCAGAAACAAAGTGATGAAGGTCAGGTTTGTCACTTAAAGTCTAGCAACAACTAATGAATTCATCATGGTTTCACAATTTCTATGAAATAGTGCAACATCAAATCATAGAGGAAACAATTTGCTTGTCTGTAGAAAATCTCCATCCCCAAAAAAATGGACAATTAAAGGACAGATACCAAAGTCCAGTTAGGGACATGTGAGGCGAGCTGGTGAGAGCCATAAATGCAATGGCCTTCTCATGCAAAGTTTTATACCACTTGTTTCTATGAGTGTACAAGTCGCAAATGTTCAGGTCACTAAGCTGATGATGTGAGTAATCTAACCTGTACATGTGAAGAGCCAGTGCTAAATTTGGTCTTTAAAAATATATGAATAAAAACAGGAGAGGAGTAGCAGCGCCCCCTTGTGTATGAATCCAGAACTTGTACTCGGTTTGTCTTTTTACAGTGAATACGAAACTGCACATTGGCATGTATCCCTCTGAGTGAAGCATGGTGGTGGTAGCATCACCTTCAGCTTTACCCTTGCTGACTAATCCCCGCTTTACGGACTCCTTTCTCTTTCCACTCCAGTGGACGGACACCTCTGGGCAGTGTCACGTTATGACAAGTTTTCCAATAATGGATTTAATGATGAGCCAAAGGATTTTCAAATTTGAGGGGTTTTCATGCCCAAACCCTAACTGACTTTTGCAGAAGACTGGACTCCTGGACTGGGTTTAATAGCTTGTTGGTCTTCATGATGAAGTTTGTTTAGATATGGTCTCTCCCAAACTCTGGGGCTTTTATATTGCATTTATACTGACGTCAGCTGACACTATAATTGAACACAGATGGACTAATTATGCAACTTCTATTTCAGGGGTTTCACTTCAACAGGGGTGAATATTACTTATGCAATAACATCTCTGATGGTTTTCTATAACTAATCTGCAAAATATATTGATTTCTTTTCTCCACTTCAGCATTATGGGATGTTTTGTGTGGATTCATGACTCAATAGCTGCATGAAATAGATTTGAGCTGCAGGTTGTAAAACTACAAAATGTGGAAACATTCAAGGGGTGTATGTATACAAGGCACTGTACAACTGATCTGATCTGGTGTGTTGAGTGAGAACGCCATCCAGTGGCATCAGGACTGCACTGAAACAGTGAGCTGGTCATCACATACCTACGGTATACTGAGCTCTGAAATTAGCATTTGCTCCAAAAGGAGAAAAATATTAGAATTCACAACAAGATGGTTTACGCACCTTAGTAATAATTAAACTGTAATTTAAAAGACAGATTCATCTAAAATTATGCTAATGTGTGTAAGAGAGAAAGTGTGTGGGGGGGGGGGTTGTTTGAGTGTATTACTTCACACTAATGATGTTTCAAATGCTAACACCAGTTAGCCAAATACCTCATGGGGAAAAGGCCTTCTTAGTTGTCTGTTAGTAATTGATGTTAAATCAAATTACAGTGTAATTTCAGTCACACAGAGCCTTTTGTTCATAATTTACCAACACATCTAAAGAAAATGCTGATCTTCCCAGTAGTTTTGTCTTATTTTTATTGTATCTATGCCTTTACATTGTTCTGCCAGGCTGTATCATTAGCCTCAGTCTTTAACTAGCTTATGCTTAGCATCTTTATTATCCCGGCACCTAACAACAGATTTGTCATGTCTGTCTTCACCGTTTCATGTCAAAAGCACAAACTTTCAGTGAATGCAGAACTGTGAATCAATGTACATCATCACAATGAAGCATGGTGACGGTAGCATCATGACGTGTGTTAACTGCTTGTGTCAAAAGCACAAATTCACATACTCTTGCATGGTTTAATTACCAAATAGACACTGGTAACAAAAAAGGGTTTACAGAACATGGCTTTGCATCATTATAACCTAAGCTAGTGTATTAATGTATGAGTTCTTTGCATAACTCTACACACTCGCCTAAAATCTGCCGGAGCACACAGGACTAAACAGCGATTGCAAATGACCTGTAGTTATATGTTCTATATAACTAACATAACGGTACACTTCTTTCACACATTTATTTGAATATAACTACATAATGGACATACACTCATAAACCCTAACCCTAACCCTAGAGGTCTGATTAGAACATGTTTTAGAGCAAAAATTTGTAAAACGAGGTCTGACTACAAACCTGTGTCCAAAAAAGGGACAGAATGTGATGATTCACAAATCATATAAACCCATATTTAATTGAAAATAGAACAAAGACAACATATCAAATGTTGAAACTGAGAAATGTAATTGTTTTATGAAAAATATATGCTCTTTTTGAATTTGATGCACAGAACACATTTTTAAAAAAATGGGACAGGGCAACAAAAGAATGGAAAAGTTGTGTAATGCTAAAAAAAAAAAAAAAACACCTGGTGGAACATCTCACAACTAATTAAGTTAATTGGCAACAGGTAAGTAACATGGGTATAAAAAGAGCATCCCAGAAAGGCAGACCTCTCAGCAGTAAAAGTTAAAGACTGCATGCACAAATAGTGCAACAATTAAGAATTATATTCCTCAATGTAAAACTGCAAAGAATTTGTTGATTTCATCATTTTGTCTTACATGATATTACATAAGATCTCTATCTGCAAAAAAAAAAAAACAATATTGGATGGCCGTGATCTTCATGCCCTCGGTGATACTGCCTTAGAAGCAGACATGATTTTGTAGTGGAAATCACAGCATGGGCTCAGGAGTACTTCCGAATACCACTGTCTGCGAACACAGTTCATCGTTACAGCCACAAATGCTTGTTACCATGCAAACAAGAAGCCATACATAAACCTAATCCAGAAACGCCGCTGCCTTCTCTGAGCCCTAGCTCATTTAAGATGGACTTAGGGGAAGTGGAAAACTGTCCTGTGGTCTGACGAATCAAATTTGAAATTCTTTTTGGACATCATGGAGGCTGCGTCCTCTGGGCTAAAGAGGAGAGGGACCATTCGGCTTGTTAGTGCACATGGCATGGGTAGCTTGTACATTTGGGAAGGCACCATTAATGCTGAAAGATATATGCAGGTTTTGGAGTAACATATGCTGGCATCCAGACAACATCTTTTTCAAGTCCTTGTTTATTTCAGCAAGACAATTCCAAACCGCATTCTGCACATGGCTCTGTAGTAGAAGAGTCTGAGTGCTATTGGCCTGCCTGCAGTCCAGACCGGTCACCCACTGAAAACATTTGGCGCATCAATATGACAAACTGAACTGTTCAGCGGGTGAAATGTTATATCAGGCAAGAATGGGGCAACATTTCACTTTCAAAACTCCAGCAACTGGCCTCCTCAGTTCCCAAAGGTTTACAAAGAGTTGGTAAAAGAAGAGGTGATGCAACACAGTGCTAAACATGCCCCGTCCCAACTTTTATGAAATGTCAAATTTACGTTTTTGAAACATATTTTTGAAATGTCAAAAATGGTAAAAAAAAAAAAATGGTTTAAATAAATAAATAAAAATAGAAATTCCCAAAAAAACTATAAAATGTCTCAGTTTCAACATTTGATATATTGTCTTGGTGCTATTGTCAATTAAATATGGGTTTATATGATCTGCAAATCATCACATTCTGTTTTTATTTATATTTTACACAGTCACACCTTTGCTGTTTAGAACACACTTTGGGAAGTTTTTAAAATGGCCGACAGTGTAACAGAAATGCAAAACGAATCACAGCATTTGGGACACGTACAAACTGGCATGAGCAGAGTGGCAAATTGGCAGGTATCTATTTCTCCTCATAAATATGGAAAATTTGTGATCATTTGTGATCACGGCAGGTCGGTGGCACTGAGGTGTGTTTATGTTCATCCTTAGAAACTACCTTTAGAAAAATATACACTATCTTTGAATGGATTATAAAGGACACTTGGGGACACTTTAATAAGCATCACTCCTGGGCTCGTTCAGAGATGCAGGGTTGAACACACTAGCACACAGATTTTTATCAGAATTATCAGGACAGGTCATGAGAATCAGGGGTCTTCTTGCATGCTCAGATGAGCGCTTGGAGCTCTTCATCAGTCAGCTGGTTGACCGCCATGATCTTCTGAAGCTGCTCGGCGTAACGCGCCTGGTCCTGCAGGAAGTGCGGGATTCGCGCGTTCTCCATCACAGCCAGGCTCTTCAGGCGCTCCACATCCTCATAGGACACCTGCATCACGTGCACGCACGTTAAATAAGTAACAACCTAATGTCCTTATAAGACCCTGTTGCACAGTTACAAACTGCTTTAAACTATATACACACAATAAATAGTCATGCTCACTTAAACAATACTTAGCTTTTAAAAATTTGTGAGAATCTAGCTAGAATTGTTGTGACTGTCAAAAGTTGACACGTGAATCTCACTCTCAGTGGTAAACATTGTACAGTGCTGACGTAAATAATTTAACTAGTTATTAGCATAACTATGTACATACGTACGTGTGTGTTGCTATCTAAGGTATTAGAAAGCTAGTTCAACTCCATTTTCTACTTGCGAGATGCCTTAGAGATAGTTTTTATAATTCTCGATTCTGATTGGTCAGAAGGTGTTGATTCATTTGTTGAACAGCAGCTAAGACAATAGTGCAGCTGCAAATCACAGGTTTACTTTAATATCATTGCTAATAGTAACAACTGACACTTGGACTTGTAGGGTGGATGTTCTCCAAAAATGGATTTAAAAAATGTGAATAAGAAGAACAGAGATGGTGGTGCAGTGGTTAACACTGTCACTGCGGGGCCTTTCAGTGAGGAGTTCCTATGTTCCCCTGGTGCCTACATGGGTTTCCTCTGGGTGCTCTGGTTTCATTCCACAGCCCAAAGACATGGCGATTAGGTCAACTGGCTGCTCTAAATTTCCCATAGGTGTAAATGTGAGTGTAAATGGTAGTTCATCTAAGTGGTAGCCCTGCTTGTACCCCGCCTCTTGCCCAGAATCAGCTGGGATTGGCTCCAGCGTCCCCACAACACTGACTGTATAGATAATGCATGGATGGAGAAAAACAGAGAGACGGGTGAGGGAACAGCTGTTCATAGCTGCTATAGCGTACGTGATAACAGGAAATATCAGAAATACCAGGTGGCAATATTTACGTAATAAAAAATGTTATGTTTGGCAAGATAAAGGAAGAGGAATAAAACACTGTTAGAAAAAGCATATCTATATGAAATTTTATGTTTTCCTATAACGAGATTCCCCAGGTGTTTTATTATTTACTCAAGGAACAGTAAAGTCTGTAGTTAATTTTCTTACCGTATATAAAATCAAGATATTCAGCTGTTTTTTTGTCTATTAGACGTAAACAAGATAAACAACTCAAGGAGATTTTCTGGTTGCTTAAAAAAAAGCAAATTTCTTGTCAGGTAGCTTCATTAGCTACATGCACTATTTTACATAATAAACAATATAATAAATGTAAATCAAAATCAGTACTGAGGAACAAAACCAAATGCAGTCAAAAGAAAACCATGACGCTGGTTAACCTGACCTTCCCAAGCACAATGAGGAGCTGGAAGTCAATCTTCTCTCTGTGCCTGAGGATCTTCAGGATGCCGTCCAGATACACCTGGTCTTTATTGAAACAGCCTGAGCAGATGGACAAATATAGAGTGTCATTTTTATGTACTATATTGTGTCTGTTACGTGACAGCAGTAAGGTGGAGTGTGTTACCAGGCAGTGAGGTGTCGGTCTGGCCACGTTTAGCACGTACGCAGTAGTCCCAGCGTGTGCCAGGATCGTGGACGAAGTGTGCGAGCTCGTGGAAGAGCTGAGTGAAGGACATGTGCGCCGCCTGGTGCACAGTGTAGTAGAGCAGGGCAGCACGCCACAGTCGTGGGTCTCTGCGGAACAGCACGCTGTGGATGCTGGCCAGGCCCTCCTCGGTGGGGTTGACCGGCTTCAGACCGAGCTTCTTCCGCCCAGCTCTGCTGCTCCACGGCTGCAGGCTGTTATTGATGCTGCGGAAATAGTGAGTACCTGAGTGATAGAAGGAGAGGGATAAGCACACTTTCAATAAAGAGTTCAATGTTGTATGTCATATGTGGGATATTTAGCATAAACTATAAATTATGAAGGTAGTTGCAACGTTAGGGATCTCACACACCAATCTCGTGTCTCAGCATGCCCTCGAGCCACTGCTCCCTGGCCGTGGAGATGTTGATGGTGAGAGTTGGTCTGCTGTTCACCACAGTCATGGAGGCTCCAGAGAGCAGGTCATCGGTCAGGTTCACCGCTACCTACACACATTCACTGTTCTGTACCATACTGCACAATAAACTCACCTAATCTGCATCTATTTTATGATAAACGCTCTGAAGTTCAGATCCTCAGTTACCTCTCCCACACAGCCTTCTTTCTCCATGTACCTCTTGACATGTACCCAGATTCGGCTCTTGGTCAGCAAGCTTCCTCCGGTGGCCTGCTCAAACTTCTCGTAATTTCCGTACTTGTGCAGAGCCAGCTCCATGATGCGCACTGCCTGGGAGAACAAGACAAGGAGACTTTTTTTCTCAAAAGATGGAATGGAGTTGATGGAAGAGGTGATTGTGAGACAAAGAAAGAAGATGAAAGGAGGAATATTTTGTCTGGGTTTAAATAGTAAGAGAACTATGTTTTGTGTGTTTTGCCCAGCATCAGAGATGGACTGTTACCTGTGTGAGGAAGCGGTCAGAGGCTTTGCTGTTTTTTTCCAGAACCTGTGGTGACGCTGGGTTGCTGTACTCAAACTGCGGGTTGTACTTGAAGTCTGACTTGAAAAACCTGGCCTTCTCACTTTCCACATTGGATGGTTTAATGGCAGTGAGGATGCACAGCTTCTTTGTGGAGTTCTCTCCATCTCTACTGCCTTCAGTCAGCTGCGGGAGTCTGACTCGAGCTTGAGAAGCTCTGTTCAGCTGGCAACCAGGACGAGGAGACAGGCCGAGAGGACTGCCAAGAATGGTTATATTGTTCCCTGACCAGGAACAATGGAAGAGCTGGGATTGGCTGATTTCTCCATTGCCCTGATTTCCTGATCCAATCAGCATGAGAGGCCTCGCGTCTCGGTGGGTTGATGTGGAGATGATGTGCTGTGCTCTTTTAAACTGTCTGTAAGGGGAGTGCTTGAGCCTCAGCCCTTCTTTCTCCTCCTCATTCCGGGGGAAGACTAAGCTGCTGGACAATGGGTTCTTCAGGACACTAGAAGACCAGTGTTCCACATACACCTGGCTTGGGATCACAGGTTTCTCCATGAAACTCAGTACACACTTCTTAGCCATGTCCTTCTCAGCCCAGTGGAGATGCTCTAAAGAGAAATGTAAGTATATGACATAGGCGAGCAAATCAGTCAACAATCAGTGCCACAGCTTAGCAGACCTAGTAAAGGAGGCGTGGCCTCTGTGGTGTCAGTCATAGTGATCAAAGCCATGGCTCAGTGAAGGAGGCGTGGCCTCTGTGGTGTCAGTGATTAATTAAAATCAGATTAGATCAGAGTCTGCTTTCATACACCAGATCACTAATCCTGTATCGAAGAAGAAATATACCTATGCCTATTAAGGAACAATTTTAAAAAATTGCTGATGTAAACTAACCTGACACTCAAACATATAAAGTGCCAGGGCCTTGAATGGTCTCTGTCCTTCTGCTCTTTGTTTTAGTGTCTCATTTTCCTGGAAACCTAATCACTGTGTCCTCCTAACCGTAACTACAACAAATGAAATCGATACAAAAAGAACAAAACAAAGCCTATTGTAAAGGTGTATTTAATTCTTCACAGTGAATGAGTCCTTTTAAGGAGCATATCAGGAAAATATCCATCCATCCAGCCATCCATTATCTATACCGCTTTATCCGTCTGGGTCGCGGGGAAGCTGGAGCCAATCCCAGCATC
>JAQQZX010000021.1:2666972-2678175 GCA_030068355.1 Notoglanidium maculatum | reverse complement strand
CACGGGGAGAACATGCAAACTCCGCACAGAAAGGCACCCTGGGTGACCCGGGGATCGAACCCAGGACCTTCTTGCTACGAGGCGACAGTGCTAACCACCGCACCACCCAGGAAAATATCTTCATTGATAAATCCATGAGAGATTCGGTTACAGCAACACAAGCCTGTAGCCAGTTTTGGACATCTTATCTGACCTGTCCTGCTGCATTAAGTACAAACCTTGGGATGTTTTGTGCATGAATATATTTATTTGTCTTTTAAAATCAAGTCACATTAAACTGACCTCGGTGGCCGGAGTGGGCGAGCTCTGAGGATGCACTGTGCCACACTTCATTAAAAATGATCCTGATTAGTTTGGACAGTGGGAGTGCACAGGCAGTGAGAGGACTCGAGCTTCTGCAAAAAAACACCCGAGGCATCGAATCACAACAGCAGCGAGCTTGTAACGAGAGCAACCAGCTGGAAGGGCACGGCTTTATCATCACAGCCGATTACTGTAACAAAACTCCAGGATGTGAAATGATCATGCATTATACTGTATATAATGTCATATATTACTTTTGACATTATGGTTATTTAACATCTAATTCAATTGACAATTTGATCAGTAATTGTGGTTATTATACTGCCATGTTATTTTTATGTTGTTTATACTGTTAAAATAAAACAAAGTGGGTTTTTTTCTTTCATATTACAATCAATTATTAAGAACAATGATCATAACTAGAAAGACTTGCAAGAAGTCTTTAGTTTTTTTCAGCAGAAGCGTGCAACATGTGGTATCGATGCTTTTTATTTATTCATTCATTCATTCATTTATTCATATGAATTATAACATCAGGCGTTTCAGATAATCCAGGAAACTCACCAGTAACTTTAATGGCTTCCAGCATTGCTGAGCTTCTTCTCTGATAAAGCTGCGGAAAGATGAGCGCTAGCTCAGAATAAGACGCACAGGAGCTGTAAATATTTACATACAATATTATTTCATAAAAGTAAAGGAAATATTATAAGGGTAATCTTATAAACGCTCTCCCCACATTCCCACTGCCTGTCTCTGTTCTATGCGCGTTTTCTCTGGCGCTGAGCTGCGTCTTGTTGTTATGGAAACCGTACGTCATTTCCGTACGACGGTACGGCTGGCTAGTTAATATACTCCACAACAGTTTTACGATATTAAATAATTTATTACATTAATATTATATATTTAATATCTTTATCAATAAGTATATTAATTGTATTAATCATATTATTGGCTCAGTCGTGACGCAACAATGCCATACACAATATGGCGGGTAGCAGCCAGTGCTCATTGAAGCGTAACAGCGTTATTTTAGGCGCACCGAGCCTTTTATTAGTAATTCACCAACACATCTGGGGAAAACATGATATTCTTCGCAGTTTTGTTTGCATTCTGTATTTATTTTGCGCTGCTAGTTTGCTGCTTCAAGCCCCAGTCGCTAACCAGCTTCCGGGTTTCTGTTGCCTAGCCACAGCGACGCACGAGACGTCTGCCATCAAATAGCCCATATTAACAAGCTATTAAGACAACATACTAGAGACGACAGGGGTTTTTTTAATTAAAAGAAAACCACAATATATATCAGATCACAGTCAATCTTTGCTCAGGTACTGCTGATACACTCATAAGTATTGTTTTGTATTGTAAGGTCTATCCACAGATTTGTACACCGCTACATCCGTCAACAACCTCAGATCATGCACACAGGAAATATTGTCAAAATAATATCTACAATGTTCACTCACCTTCTAGTAAAACTCAGACGTATCAAACACCTGAGACACCATAAGATAAACAAAAGCTAACATTTAATACTCTTAATATAATTGACAGCACGAACATGTTTAAACTTATAGCAAAACTGATATTTGCTTTGTCTTTAAACCACTAATTAAAAACACATTTCCATTATTGACAACAGACGCGTCACATTTAAAGATCAAACACAAAGTCTGTCGTCCATCAAGGCCAATATTTATTAAAAGAAAGTAAAAATGGTTGTCGAATTACAACAGACCAGGGTGTTTTGTAGTAGATTTTGTTCCAACACAAACAATTGCAGTCATCACATGTCAGGGTTCATGAGCAGATGACCCTTAAAATCACAATAAAATATGATAAGATGGAGGGGAAGCATGTTTGTAGCACAGTGTATTCAGGAACAGCACGTGCCAGAACAAATTGGTTTTTTGTTTTTTTTTTTAAAAGAGAAGACCAATATTAATAACAATAACAACATTCTCCAAAGTCCAGCTCAATAAAACTCACAGGGCAAAAAGTCTGTTTTCTGGGGGTCCATGTCAGCGGCAAAGCTCCTAGTTACAGGACAGGGTGTTACAGGGTGGACACGCATCCATGTCCTCTTTCCTTCAAACAGCATTTCTACTGGCATGGAGTGAACACTAAATGAGCCTACGCTGTATAAAAGGAGCTCTTTTTTCTCTCTAATCAGTAAATAAGCTTAAGGAGCTTAACATCTGACAGTATATCCAGCTCCCACCATATAGGTCTTCACTTTGTAGACAGTTAAGCGTAAATAACATTTTGATTAAATTGGGCGTTCAGGGGGGAAATGCCTGCAACTATACGCCTAGCTGACAAGATATCAGTGTGCACGTTTGCGGATCACTCCATGCTCTCCGGGTCAGCTTGGGCCATGTACGCATCCAGCTCTGCATCCAGATGTCCCTTTGTTTTGGACATGTAGGCATCCAGCTGATTGTCCAGCTGCTCCCTGGTGACAGCGGGACGTCCCGCTCCCCTGCCTCTACCTCGACCGCGGCCTCTTCCGAGGAAACCGCCACGACCACGCAGACCTCCGCGACCTGGAAGACGGACACAAGATACAATACTAAATGTCCAACATGCACGCTATCAGCATTATTGAACTCACTGTATTTTACTGAACAGCACATTGTGTAAATTCTGCAGAGAATAATTCAATATTCTACAAGTTCATATCCAAATAAATAAAACGAAACATGCGGTAACTCCTCACCACGGGCTCCGGCTCCTCCACGTGCTGCTCCCCGGCCAATCAGAGCGGCTCCTCGGCCTGTGGCTCCTCCACGCTGACGCATTCCCCTGCGGATACCCAGACGCCCTGGACCCCCTCGGCCCTTCAGCTGACCTGTCACCACACACACACACGCCTTTACTTTCAATGCTTCAACATGCCATGTGACTGCAGCAGTCCATGTCAGGGCAGCGGCTTTATATTTTCTGACGTCCAGGTTTGAGCGCTGCCAATTAAATCATTACACCCCAGTTTAACAATAATACATGTATAGTTCGGTACAATTAACTTGAATTTGTATCTCTGTAACCAGAGAGAATTTATCACACCTCTAAGAGCCAGTGCTCCTCTCATGGCGCCTCCTCTTCCTCGTCCTCTGATGCCTGCCACGCCGAAGCCGCGACCCCCGGGACCTCCCCGCATCAGCGGGCCAATGGGCCGGCCCAGCCGCGCCTGGATGTTGCTCTTCCCAAGCCGCTGCTTCAGACTCTGCAGACCCCAAGCAGCATGAAGACAGGATTATAAACCAGTCAAGTCACTCGCGAGTCTTACACACATCTCCGACGTCTTCTAGACCTTCGCAAATTTATACTCCAGAGAAAATAAAGCAATCCATAAGTCAACAAAACAGCATTTGAGATGCATAGACGGTCCAGAGTAGACCGCGTAGATGCAGACCAGTTAATATTCAAATCCTTTTAATTAATTACACTTCTGTGCAACACTGCTCAAGTGGTTGTTTTTACCTTTACACGACACCACTTAATCACATACTTACTGACATTCACTTGAATAAATTAGTTTAAAATAAACACTTGAGAAAGGTCTTTTGAGAAAGTGTCTCTGGGGCCTTGATTCCTGTAATCGTCGCTCTTTAGACATAAACACCGAAATTAAAGACGACGGTCCAAAGTGACCGAGCCAAAACAAATCTAATCACCGCCTGATTACTTACAGCCTGCAGTCTTTAGGACCTTGGAGACAAGGCCGTGTTACTGCACCGAGCGTGTTTACATGTACAAAAGTATCTGATGACCGAAAGGAGGGGAAAAAAACTTCTAACTCATCCAGCACATTTGCAAGACTCGAGCAGTGCGAGAACAGAACCGCTATAACGCCAATCACGTTATGACGACCCGCATATCACATCCTAGAAGGCAGCCGTGTTCAGCAGGGTACGTGTTCAGAGCAGACACACAGGTCATCAAAAGTAGCACATTAACAACATCCAGGAAGTGTTTTGTTCCAGGCCAGATGATCAGACTATTTCCCCTCGTGTGCTTTCCTGAATCTAGGTCTGTCACGTGAATGAGTGAGCGCTCCTCCATCGCGGGTCTCTCGTCACACAGCGGCTAGATGGGAGCGGCACTCAAACTGCCCGAGTATATTGAGAGTACATTTTTTACACATAACCCAGGTTTGAAATAATTGATTGACGATATCTGGAATTGCAGATGCAACTTCTCCTCGCTGCAAACGAGTAAAGACGCGTACGTCTGCACTCTCGATGTATGGAGGATCACGTTAAGAAAACAAAACGGCGTGTGTTCAAGGTGACGTCACTATAGAAGAATTCTCAGATACTGTTCATCACCGAGCACATGCACGTGTAGTTTATATCATTTTATAATGAGCCAAGTAATAACTTCTTACATTTCTTTAAAGTCCTGACTTTAGTTTTACTTGTCAAAGGGGTAATTAATTATAAAAACCCCACACAAATGCCAGCTACAACCAACTCTCATCCAGCTCCCGGGGTTTATTCTGCAGCAAAGTGTAATGAAGCTGACGTGGCGTTCTAATGGAGAATTGCGCTGAAGTGAATGCGTGCATGGTGTCGTTCTTCGTTTCCCTCTCTCGCGCGTACCTGTTTGTGCTGCAGTGCGGCCTGCACTGACGGCCTGTTCTCCATCTGCTGGGCGAGACGGCGGTTCCTGGCGCTGGCCATGTGCTGCTGCTGCATGGTCGCCCGGATGCTGACGGCGGTCGGCTGCTTGTTCTTCATCATGTTTGTGAAGCTTGTGGGACACAACCGAGAGGAGCGGAGAGCAAAGAGAGGGAGAGAGAGAGAGAGGGAAAGAAAGAAAGAGGACAGGGGGATACGAGGAAAGGAGGTTTCCAAATCAAATCACTTCACACACCATGGACGCAGCCGCAGGGGAACCTGCAGCAATTCACTGAAGGCCTGATACATCAGGCACTCTCTTTTTTTTTTTTTCCTTTATTATACTCTCTCTCTTTGTGACACCCCAACATTTTAAGCAAACAAAAAGCCTGTGAACTTTTAAAAGTGGGGGAAAAGAGCAGACAGAGACAGAAGACAGGAAGAAAGAGTGAAAGGAGAGGAGTTTCAGAGTCGCTGCCACTTACGGGCCGCGGTCTCCAGGTCATCAGCCTCGGACGGCACGAGACGACGCGGAAGGCGGCCCGGGACTTAAGAGGGGTGTCGGCAACTCGGCCACTTACAGCCCGGACCGTGACCTCTGACCTTTATTGCCACAGGAGGCTCATGAGGGAAACGGGGGAAGGGGACGGCGGGAGCGGGTCACGTCCGGGCACGGGCTGAGCGCCTTGTGAAACAAAGTGGAAAAAGAAGACGAGGAGGAAGAAGAGGAAGGACATCAGAAGTCGTCCAAGTGAGAGAGTTTGTGTGAGAGAGGGCAAGAAATATGGCACGTTTTGCTAAATCTCATCTCTGCCATGTTTGAGGAGGTTCTTCTGCAGGAAGCTTACCTCACCGTGATCACACACCCCCTCTCACCTCAGGGTGTGCACTGCTTACGCAAGCCGGCCGACGCGACGGGAAACCCGTCGTCACGTCCCCTGTACGGAGCGTGCGCTCGTCCGCCGTGTTGCGTGAGCAGTGCACACTCCGCGAGCAGCATGGCGTCCGTGCCTGTTCTGCTCTGCTCTGGTATCTCCCCTCATTGACCTCCACAGAGCATGGCTTCCTGCACCGTGCCTTATGTATCTCTGCATGATTTCTGTTTTGTTTTTCTCCCCCCGGGCTTGAGATAATGCTGTCAGGATGCGTGGAGCCTCACCGCTCGTTCAGCGACACCTTGGTGGTGCTTTTCAGCACGACTTTTTGAGTAGAGGGGGAGCTCATTCTCTTCTCGCGCTTGCCGGCTTGCTCCTGCAGGGAGATGTTTTAAATACGGAGGGGTAAAAATTAAAGAAAGAAATGTCTAGTGAATACATTACACAATTATTAAGAAGGCTAAGAAGCCTGAATCACACCGTAGATAAGGGCACTACGCAGGGTGCTCAATAATGGCATACATAGTGTACATCTTTCTTATATACACACACTTCTCATTCCCTAGATTATTTAGACTCTATACTCTATATACTATACTGTATATCCAGTTAAATTGATACAAGCTCAGGGGCTATAATAGGAACCTCCCCCACAATGTAGTGCACTATAAAGGAGGCAGTCACTCCCTAGATGAGTGCACTACACAAGGTGTGATAAAAAAAAAGCACCCTACGTAGTGCACTACATGTCCAATAAGGAACTTTTGATTAAATTCAAGCCGTCTCGAGTTAAAAATATCCAATAATCTCCCTTTATAAAACATTGTGTGTTAAACCGAGCTAAACGCCGTTAGACTGATATACAATGTTAGCTAAAACAAGCTAGCTAGTTTCATAGCCGGTGTTGTGATATTTATTTAATTTTTTTTTTAAAACTATGTACATCAGAAACAGAGTTAAAATGTAATTATTTGAAGATTTACTTACTTTGTTCGCTTATCTGTGGATTTAATATTTAAATCTGTCGCAGCTTTAGTAGCTGCTTGGCTCACGCGCTAGCTAGCTAACTGACTCGGCTGATACTTAAAAAATAGCCGATCAAACAAACTGCCGGTAAAGACGTATTTATCTAATAATCCCCTCTTTTTGTATTAAATAAAACCCTTAGTTATTTATATTCCAGAAAAAAAATATATCTGGCGATTATCTACCTATACAGCTAACTACACTGCTCTAGCAGTCCTCACTCTTCTTGTTCATCACAAAATGGTGCTAATAGCTGCGACACGGGAAAATGGAGGCTAAATCCCACCCACTCCAAGTCCTTCTACACTGTGATTGGCTAGTGGGCGAACTCATATCCCATTCTGATTGGACAGTTGAAATGTTGTTCACGTCTCTCTATGGCAACCATGGAACAGTAAAAATAAAGTTTTCATGCGTTTTAGAATAGGTATTCAAGCGTATCATAGGGAATTTACATTGTGAAAAATGTACAAGCGATATTTCGTTCCTCCACATATAAAGCTGTGAAGTGTGCGAGCCCAGGTGAGGTTTGAGGGTGTTTTCAGTACAATCTCGCAAGATATCGCGGGATTTCATAGACGAGCAGCAAGACGCAGGAAAGATGGCGGCGGTTGCAGTTGTAGAAACTCCTTCAGGAAAAGATGCCATTGCAGAAGGTCTTATGGATCTGTTAAAACCAGCAGTACAGCAGCTTGATCTACATGTGCACGCTGTAAGGTAAGTAAAATAATAAAAAAAAAAAGCGCTGCGTCCTCGAATGCACTGTTGTATCAGGGCTCTGACGGTTTGTTTACTTGTTTATCGCTTACTTGATTATTGGCTCTTTTGATGACTTTTTAACGTCACGTCATGCTTGAGGTCAACAACAGCGTACTAAGAGTTGTCTAATCCACCTTAATGTTTTTATTCTGCACACAGGGAGAGTCAGGTGGAGCTCAGAGAACACATCGACAACCTGGCAACCGGTGATTATTCATACAATGTCTGCTCAATATGTCATTTCAGTTCCTGATTGCTTCTGTAATGATACATTTATTTAATTTCAGAGCTGTGCAGAATTAACGAGCACCAGAAAGTAGCCCTGGACTTGGATCCCTATGTGAAGAAACTGCTCAATGCCAGGCGCAGAGTGGTTTTGGTCAATAACATCCTACAGAATGCACAGGTAAATCAGTCAGTACACCTGTATTGATGTACACCTCGGCTCCTTCTGGGTTTCGCTATCGTTTCTAAAATGCCCATGTCAGCTTCCCGTCGTGACTCGGCAGTGAGACGTGACCCCGAGCCCGTTGTGAGAACTATTACAGGAAGTTGCAACCGATCACAATTGTGAATTGAGTCGGTTCATTTAAATCAGTGGTCACCAACCCTGTTCCTGGAGATCCACCTTCCTGAAGGTCTGCCCATAATCATGACCACCTGAACATAAGTCTTGAGGGAATGATTAGATGGGCATGATTATTAGGGCGTAAGTGTACCGAGAGGTAGATCTCCAGGAACAGGGTTGATGACTGCTGTGTTAAAACATTGGTTCAGTTGAAATGTTCAGATCAAATGTTCAGCCTGATCATGCAGCTCTCTGAAGCAGACAAATTAATCATTGCGGTTGTGTCTCATTTCACAACATGCTTCTCTATCTGTATTTAGATATAGTGGTGCGATTGTAAGGAAAACCCAGTCATTTACAGCTCTTGGGCTTCCCAGATGACTTGTCCACCATTCTTATGTCCTCTTCTCGTTACAGGAGCGCTTACGGAGGTTGAACCATAACGTGGCGAAGGAGACGGCGCGGCGGAAAACCATGCTCGAATCCTCCGGAGCGTTTTCCACTCGATCTCCCAGCAAGCCGTGATGAGCGGCGACTGAAGAAAGGACACTGCACAATGCAGACACGGTGCACGATTCCCTGAAATGTTCCTGTGTATAATCAGACACGCAGTGAACTATGCACAGGATTAGCTGATGTACAGCACGGAGGGTTGTGTTCATTTAGAAGCAGCCAAAGAGCCTGCTGTGTACAGAGTTGTTGTTTTTTTTTTTGTTGTTTTTTTCAATACCTTTGCACAAGAAAATCACAAGTTTACTATGTGTAATGATTAATATCAGTGATTAATGATTGCCTTTGATATGCACCTGGTTAATTCTCCTCATATATGTATTTATCACGGTACAGTTTCTACCTTGGAATGCCAAAAAGCATGCTCATGCGTAGCAGAAGTGGTCGATTATTCCTCAGCTAAGCAGTATAAAAAGCTTGTTAACCTCAAGCTAATCATCATAATCATTTTGTAAACCAGTAGCCAGCAAGCTAGCTTACATTAGGCTGTCTTTTATGTGATGAAACAGTTATCCAGATATGCTAGCTAGCTAGCTAGCATTAGGCTAAATACTATGTTGTGTAGTCATGTTTGCTAGACAGAGAGAGCTACTTGATAAACACCGCCTTGGCTCTAAGTAAGAGTATATTTCTGTAGCTGTATGAAACTTTGTCTGGGTGAATATAAGCTTACAATCCCCACGCTTCATGTGTTCTTCAGTGATCTTGCTTAAAAACAGCGGCCATTTTAAGAAATGCGGAAACTGTGCAGTGTCACAAACAATCTGTAGGGAATAAAACATTCAGGGTCGTGCTGTTACTATTACCATTCCCAATGTTTTTCCTCTTATACCATTATAGTTGTTTTTCATTTATTAAAAACTGACTATTTGTCCATTTCTACAGCACGGCATTAATCATTCTTTCCCTCAGCAGCGTCTCTTAATAAGCCAGAAAACCATGGCTTGTTATATGAAACTGCAAGAAGTACTTCCTGTGAACATCTCGTAGGAAACTGAACCATACCGTCAGATATTTGATTGCTGTTTTTATTTCAATCGCTTTATTATTAGTCGTAGGTTATGTGGCGTGTCCGCGTACAATTTTGTGTGGAACCTGTTACCATAGAAACCATAATGATTTAGATTGAGCATGTGAATGTGAAAACACCATTGGACTGAGTAACTCTCGTTACAATGTTGGGAAGATAATGGATTCAGGGAGTGTTACGTAGGATTTAAGGAAAAACACTACTGCATTCAGCTCTTACAAGATGTACAGGTTTGGCCTCTGTTAAAGAAATCACTGAAAATATGATCAATTAGATTAGACGTCTGATACAAATCTTCTTTTGTCAAGCTGCTTTACTAGTGGTCGATTCTCGTAGTTCGAGATCCTGCTAAAGGTGTAGAGATGTCCCGAAACAGTTTTAATCATTTCTTGTTTTTTAAAAACAGTTAATTATAGACATTTATTACGGACTCTTATAATACAGGTTTTTACAGCATCTGTGCTACAAGAATAAAAAAAGGAGGTTAATGTGTAGTGTAAAAAAAAAAGCAGTAATAAATATATTATTAAAGAAAAAAAAGATAAAAATGCAATGTAGTGAACGTGCAATTCTGTCCCTGAGAGCTATAATCCCAAGCCTGACTTCTGGCTTGCTCATGTTTAATAATCGAGAGAGTTTGGTGAATAATTAAGGCTTTAAGCATCCAAACTGGGAAAGTGGAGAGTGAAGGAATGAAGCAGAGCCGTATCTGACCGACTGCTGTATAATTAAATCAGCAGTGAAATGTCAGCTATGTGCTTCTCCTATGTAAATAATGAATGTTTTGTAATTGGAGAGGCAGGAAGGTGGCTTTCGCTGACCTCAACTCGAGTTTAAAGGGTGCAGGTTAGGAGAGGATTTATAAACCAGGTTAAAGATCAAGAGGAGGAAGTCATTAAGGGACGAAGGTGGAGTTCATGTGGAGCTCGTCCTGAATGCGATTCTAATGATGACAGATTGAAGACGGCTGAAAAACAAGGACTTGAGTAGCTGTTTCACACTGATGCCACACACACACACACACACACGTGTTTATTGTATGGTACATCAAACGAAGAGCAGTGTTTTCAGATATTATGTGCAAAATGCTGTCTATTCTAGTATTATTATTCATGTGTGAAGGCGTAGTGCAGAATGTCCATATGCATTAGTGTTAGTGTCTGAATGGTGCATTCTATAGCTGTTAGAGAATACCCATAATGCACCATGCTGCTTTTATGTAGAACATTCTCAGAAAAAAAACTGTACAATGTTGTTATAATCCAGTGAAGTGCAAAAGTTTTCATACCCCTAGGACAAAATGAAGAAGACAATTTGAATTATATCAGCTCAAAGGTTTGTTTCCTTTTTTGAAACACACACACAAACACACATTTCCTGACATCTCTGTTGCATCTGCTAAATGTCATGCACTGTCTATTTAAAAAAAAATATAGAATACAGTGCATCCAGAAAGTATTCACAGCGCATCACTTTTTCCACATTTTGTTATGTTACAGCCTTATTCCAAAAT
>JAQQZX010000021.1:2647869-2665013 GCA_030068355.1 Notoglanidium maculatum | reverse complement strand
CACACACACACACACACACACACACACACACACACACACACACACACACACACACACACACACACACACACAAAACCCAGCCAAAGTTGTCAAATGATTAAGTAATCAATAGGCAAATACCAAGCATTTTGCCTGTTTTATTTATTTATTTATTTATTTATTTATTTATTTATTGGAAACTTGGCTCAGCTCACCAATAAAAACTGAATCACTGAAAAGAGCTGACACTTCAGAGTCCCAAATGGCTCACTGCAAGATCTCCAAAAATCAGCCAAAGTTGTTCATCTTTGCCCATCGTCTGTTTTTGTGAAACAGCTGTCAGGGAGCTGTTTGGGAATTAAAAGAGTTGAGTCTTTTCAGGGATCAGTGATAATGGAGTTTCTCTCAAAAGTAGCCAAAAGCGTTGAACATTTTACATGATCGGTAGGCAAATACAAGCAACTTGGACTCTTTTGAAAAAATAAAATTTTTCCAACAAGTCGTTTGCGAGTCAAAAGAGTCGGTTCTGAGCCGAGCTCAGTGCACTGGACCTGACGTTTTCGGCCCCCAAGTGATTCATTGCCCCCTTTTTTTTTTTTTTTACAATTTCTTTTTTTTTTTTTTTTTTTTTTTTTACTATTTTTGCCTAAAATCTGTCTGTCGATTATGTAATCTTTTCAACACCTTTGACTCTTTTTGAAAGAAATTCAATCATCACTGATACCTATAAAGTAATTCCCAAACGGCTCACCGCCAACCATTGAGTAATCTACATTTAAATGTTGTACCATGGATTTTTCTTCTTAAACTATCCACAATTTTTTTTATTTGCCTATTGATCATTTGAATTGTTCAACAACTTTTTGGTTGTTTTTGAAATCTTTTAAGGAGCCGTTTGGGATCCGAAAGAGTCGGCTCTTATTTGATGAACTAGATCACTGAAAAGAGTCGACATTCCTATTAAATAGTAAAGAGAGCTTAATAAGACAAGGATGATGATGATGATGATGATGATGATGGCGGTGGGTGGGCGGGGCCCTGTGAGTTTTATATGTGTGTGTGTGGGGGGGGGGTAATCTCAGTGGCGCCACCTTAATAAAACACGCAGTCGCGCCGGAGTGTCAATAAAAATGAAGACGCGCCGCACAGACCCTGAAAAGCAGCTCTCTGATTGGCTGAGCGGCCGCCGTCCCTCCGGAGACCGCAGCTTCCTCATTGGCCAGCGCCTGGCGAGACGCTCACGCGCACCGTGTCGACTCGCTTTTTTTTGTTGTTATCGTACCGGAGGAGAGAGAGAGCGGGAGAGAGAGAGAGAGAGAGATGCTGGAGGAGGCTGGGAGATTCATATCGGTGTGGACAGAGAGCTGATGTGACAGCGGGGAGGGGGGGAAGCCAAAACTTGGATTTCTACCTCACTGTCCTGCTTGTGTTCATGTTTATCCCGGGCTGATGTGTGAGTACAGACTCTTTCATTCATGTACAGTATCTTTTAGCAGCAAGGACATGGAGATCTCTACAGTCCACATCTCCAACCTGTCTAATCTCCAATCTCCATTAAATCACATCGGGGCGCGTGCACATTCAGAGCTACCCGATCATCACCTTATTACTCATTCGTTCTGATGTTTAACCCTTTGTGAATGGGCTCATTGTTTGTTGTTTTGTTGTTGTTTTTCTGCATGCTGTAACTGTGAGTTTCTCCTCCACTCGCTTCCAAATGTTTGGACGGCGGTCGGCCTCGATGACGTCATAACACCATATAAGGCGCGGCCGGCGGCGCGGTTGTCTCGCTCCTAATCGGTGCTTCCCTTTGAAACAAATCTCAAGAAGGCGTGGGACGTGACGTCACAACCTACGACATTCCGACAGGTTCTGATTAGAGGGAGGGGCCAGAGAGGGGGGTGGCAGGGGTGTTTTTTTGGGGGGGTTGGGTTAGTAGTAGTAGTAGTAATAGTGCCCTGTGACACTAATAAGTTCAAATAATTATTATGTACGTAGCATGATTACTTTTTGCAGCACTCAAAAGAAAACAAATTCTAGTCCCCGTAAGGCGGTCGTCAAGACTCTCATGTGGATCAGAAGCATTTTTTCCCCACTTAGCTATATTAAAAGGAAGCTGCGATTGACGCAAGTGAGACAGCAATGGAAGAAATAAAGTTCAATAGCAAATTGTTTATAGCTAGCCCACCTATCCCAGTGTACTGCTTCAGTTGTGTGTTCTATTACAGTCCTGTAACATTATTCAAAATATAGCATTAATAGGAAAACAACTGCCCCCTCTTACAGAATAACTGGCCCCAGCCTGCCCCTCCCCCCATGTTAAAATGGTCTAAAACCACCACTGGATCTGATTATGGAAGTTGAGCCACCAACTGATATTACGAGCCATCAGTTCATTGCTACATGGACCATAGATTGTAGATTGTCATCTTTAGGGTCGTCTGAGATGTATATGGTGTCACAAGTTTTTTTTAGTTTTTTTTATTAATAATGTAACTATCAGAGTATCATTTCATTTTCATTAGCCCTAAATCAAGCTAGACGTCTTAAACCCGTTTTAGCAGTGCCATGTCCAACACACTGTCGTGTTCAAAAAAATGACTTTAACACCTGACACTGGCAGCATGCAAAGGGACTATTTAAAATAAAATCACAGTATTTTTGCATGACATGGTCATAATTTCCTAATAGAAATAGTACAAAATACAATATTACTGCTATATTTTGCAGTGTTTGCCCAGAGTACTGCATCAGCGCAGCTCTGGTCATAGTTAAAATCCAAACTTCTGCCTCAAAGCGTAGTAGTGAAGATCTCGCTGGATTAACAAACGAATACATGCTTAAATACGTACAGATATTTGCATGTTATAATTAAATCCAGTGCAAGAAAGCACAGAATTGAATTCTCAGTGCTCTGAGTACTGGCTACGATGCTTTAGGAGGGAAATGAGCTTTACACTTTGAAAATATTATAACACGTGAACCTGGCTAAACCATAAAACCTAACTATTGGTACTATTTGCTAGAATGGATGCAGAGATCAGTGGTGATCAAGGATAGATCAAGGAACAGCCGAGATAAGAGACTCAATTTTGATAAGGTACAGTGCGACGCACAAGCCCAGTCCTTGAGCATCTAGAGTCCTACAGTGTCTGCAGCGTACACATAGTGATAGTGGGGCTATAATTTCTACTAATTGCCACGATAGGAATTATTGTGGTCCTGATGGTGGTGATTGTGTTGGGGGATGGGAGGGGTCATAAGAATTTTTAGCTCAAAGATTGAGAACATCTGCCCCAAATCTGAATGACCTTATGTGGCATTGACAGCAACATGGAGACTCAATAATGTCCTGGTACACTTTAGTGATTCGTCATGAAGGAGTCACGGATTACGATATCAGCAGAGGAGAGAAGAAGAGTGTAGAAGCGCTGTAAATTTTAATGAATGTTTTCCAGCTCTCTCACCTCCTCATCTGTACACTCTGCTCAAACAGTTCAGCTTCCAGAGCTTCAACTGTCATGCTAATGCCACCGTCAACGCCATCACGATCGCTAACCAACAGAGTCACTGCCGTATTCAGGAGCTAACTGTGAAATCTGACCGTTATCGCTTATGTTTGATTGTTGAAAATTTTCTTCTGTGCTAGCAATAGCAGTGTCCCCTTGTGAGGTCAGAACGTCACACAACGGCTAAGGTCTCAAAGGATTAACGTGCATACAGCACCAGATTTATTTTAAATTAGCACCAGGATCACTAAACACATGAAAAACATTTCAATATGGAGTTTTCCTTTAAGACTCCCGGTCATACCAAACCAGACTTCGTTAATGGATGACTGCTAATAGCCTGTGAATGTTATGAATGTAATAATTTTTTTCTGAAATGAGCAAGTGTAGTACAGTTCTATCTGACGATCGAGGTTAACCATGCAAGGTAAGACAATCTCAAGCTTAAAACAGATGATAATTCTATGGGGAATACAATACCAAATAAATATATCATGACCAATGGTTAGGAGTGAAATGATGTATTAATATATTGTGGTAGTTTGGAAGAATCTGGCTGTACTACTCCAGATAGATCGGTGTGTTCAAAACTGTATGAGATGAGAAGCATTACTGCATCTGGTCCAAGGCACTGGATGTTATTCAGTCCAATACGGCAGTCGACATGATAAGGTGTGTGTAGCAGCAGAGAATATGATGTGATTCAGGATGCTGTGCCAGACTGCGTAGGCTGTTCCGTATGGTCGCTATTTGCAGCTTTTTTTCCACCCCGGTGGCTTTAACTAGTGTCCTTTACAAAGTCTCGGCTCGATGCAACTTTTAATGCAATATGTACAAAGATCTTTGTTTTTAGAGAAGTAAATTAGTGAAAAGAAGCAATCATTAGAGAAAGAATGACTAAATCTGATTGGTTTGATCATGTGTGTGCGGCTGTTTTAGCACATCTCTTCATAAACTGATGAGTTAATAAAAAAGGATAAACACTATACCGGACTGGGCTTTTACCATACAGCAGCAGACATGTGCACTCCTTGGGGGGGGGTGAGTGTGGCCAGAGATTACAGGCTCATATACAGTATGTGCCTCTGGATAGATGTCGTTCTCCATTGATTATGATCGCATATGCATCACTGTATGTGACTGACAATCTTATGTATAAAATATACATTTCAAGATAAAAGATGTAGCTTTACATATTGGAAGGCCACGTCTCTATCACCATGAGCTACAGGCAGTAAGGACATGTCTCCTCAGTTTTCCTAGTTACATAGGCCATGCCACCTTGACTGACAGCCACAGAAGTTAAACCTCCTTCATCTATGCTGGACAGATACAGAGGCCACACCCACATTAGTGAGAATGACAGACATAGAGGCCACGCCTCCTTCACTTTTACAGGACAGACACAGAGGCCACGCCTCCTTCACTTTTACAGGACAGACACAGAGGCCACGCCTCCTTCACTTTTACAGGACAGACACAGAGGCCACGACTCCTTCACTTTTACAGGACAGACACAGAGGCCACGACTCTGTTCAATAATACACAAATAAAAAGTGTGATGTTTGCTATCAGACGTTACTGATAAAGAAATGCATGAATGTCCGAACAGCTGAGTCACTGGGTGACTTTCGGCTGTACTTGGACAAGCGCTTTCAGTATTTATTCTTCATTAAAAAAAAGCTTTCTGCATGCTTTCTTCTGTATTACCTGCCAACAGAGTTTTTAGCCTGATGGTACTCTTAGCCCAGGTCCTAGTGAACCAGTATCAGAATATATTTACTGATAGAGACATCAAAGCACTTATGTAAGTCGCTCTAGATAAGGGCGTCTGCCAAATGCCGTAAATGTAAATGTAATGAATCTACTCAGCCGTGATCACGTCCTAATTGTTAGGTGATACACATGCTTTTGAATTGATGGGGCTTGGTTTATATTGAGATTGAAGATGAGATTTTATTGGTCAGTCGTTACTCCCACAGTCCTGGATACAAGATCTTCTCTTATTCCAGGCAGCTGCTTGCTTCACTGCAATGGACATGATGCAATAACACAGTAATACCTGAGTGTTTATCTTTGTTCAGCCATGAAAGAGGCAATCTGCACAAACACGACTTCTGCAGCACACACAGATCACGCCCAAGGCCAGTGTTCAGCTAGTCTGTATGATTACATCGTTATTTGTTTCTCAAAGATTTTCAATAACATGTCTTCAACCATATACAAACTGTACACAACGTTGTAGTGCAATAATTTTGTGTGTAATGGTGAGTAATTCTACCTCATATCCACGACCTAGATAATTATGATGTACACCTCGTCCTTGTAATGTAACAATGTTAGCAAGCTGAATTTTTTTAATCTAATTAACGTAATTTCTTTAATAATCATTACTTACACGTGGGCATATTGAAAACCCAAGACAATGTTTTTCACGTCTGTATGATCAAATCACGCGACGTTATTAGCAGTAAGGTGTAGAAAGTCAATTTGATGTTGCAGAGCTTCACCACCAAAAACCTCACACTCTTAATTAGTTAATAAGCCGCTCAGCGCTTTGTTATAGCAGTGGAAAAAACAATGTTGTACTGACGTTCAGTCCCCTAAATCAGGTTTTTTTATAACGGATTGCTCGTGATGGATGAGATGTTAGATGACGTGTAGTGTGTGGATTTCTCACTTCCTTATTAAGTGGAGAGGAGAGTAGTGTTTAAAATATCAGCTAATATAACAGCCTATTTTCTCAGGTTTACTAAGTACTGTCTTCAGTGTGGCACTCGGAAGGTTTTATGACCGTTCAAGAGACACATTTTAAAAAACCTCATGGAGAAAGAGGTGCTGTATTTACTAGAACGTCTGCATGTCATAGATTTCGGTTTCTACATTCTTTTTAGTTTCCAGCCGTCTCTGGCCTGGCCATGCCTCCTGAGTATTGCATGCATCTGTCCATTGTGTTTTGTTGGGTTTTTCTTCTTCATTTCTGCGTTTACACTGTAGGCATTAAACAAGGAGACAATTACTTATAGAATTCCTAAAACTAATTGGTGGTCCTTTCACGCCTTACCTTTTATCAGGAAAACTGATAAACTATACATAGAGACAGAGGGCAAAGACAGTCAGAAATTCTCTACCAATGGACACAAGCAGATTCGTGTCCAAGCTATTAGTTTTTAATTTGAAGTTTAATTTGAGTTTAACAAGCTGAGAAAGAAAATAAACTCTACTCCTTATTGGCTTTCACAAAACAAACGATTTCATCTGGTGGCAATGACACATTTTTTAACATTATATATAGAACATTAATATTATTGTCACAACTGCTATAATAGAAAACGGATGGGCATCTTCTGACCAATCAGACTGGAGAATTCCAGATCACCGTAATATGAAGGAATTTAACAATTATGATAAAATTAATATAAATAAGTCAGAACAATGTAATTGTCAAGTCTAGTGCTGGTGTACACGTGTATCTGTGTGTTGTAATCCCTGTACTCTTCTCTATCCGTGTGTGTGTGTGTGTGTGTGCGTGTGTGAGAGCAGCAGAATGTCGGTGAACCCCCCCAGCAGTAACGATGCCTGCCTCAGCATCGTGCACAGCCTCATGTGTCACAGACAAGGCGGCGAAAATGAAGGCTTCGCCAAGAGGGCCATCGAGAGCCTCGTCAAGAAACTGAAGGAGAAGAAGGATGAGCTGGACTCGCTCATCACGGCCATCACCACCAACGGCGTCCATCCCAGCAAGTGTGTCACCATCCAGAGGACGCTAGACGGAAGACTGCAGGTGAGGAGAACTGTAGGCTGACTGAGTTCTCCGTTCTGATTGGTCAGGAAGCGTAGATTAATGTTCTATAACAGCAGCTCAGTCTGCCGTGCCATCTGCACTCATTCTGATATGTTATTGTTACCGGAACAATGACTTACTCAAGGACACGGATTAAAAACAGTGTGCAATTGTTGATATGGTGAAGTGTTTTGTGAGGAGATTTGTTTATTAGCACATTTGGAAGGAGTCTCCAGTGTCGGTGCTTTCAGACACAGGAAATTCTTCAGGATGGAGGAATATACATGGTATCATGTTACCAAGAAAGCAGATTTTTCCCTTATTTACTTCCAGAGTGAGAAAAAAAAGAGGCTGGTAAGGGAACGGTTTAACTAGGCAGTTTTTTCAGCAGTACTTGTGCTCCTAAGATTTGAAAATAAAGGACATTTAGCCAATAATCTTTTTTATGAGATCCCTAAACAATTTCCACAAGTTATTCTGTTCATCCAGTGAAAGTTCTAGGAAAGTCTGAAAAACATGGCCTTTCGAATTGATATGATTGTAATTTTTGCATAAGCTGTAATATACGTTTTTTTCATGAAATGATTTTCAGTTATTATTACAGCAACAACCATTGGTTTCCATTGTACTTTAACTATTGCTGTAGCTACACTGCAAATATATCAGTGTGTCTCTCCCAAATCTTAAAGCCAGTTCACTGACTAATAATAGTCAATAATTATTAATTAAATATTTAATTAATTAGTTGTTTCATGATTCTGTTTTTGCCCATAGTAGAGTGGCATGTCTGTTGGTTCTTGTGTCAGTTCACTGGGTACAGATCCTGATAAAAAAGTACACATAACCCAATACAGTGCATCATGTTGCATAGGACAGACCGCAGTAAAATGTGTAATACATGATGAAGTGTGTGTAGTAGCAGAGGATGTGATTTGTTTTAGGATGACTCAGACTGCGTAGGTTAGAGGTGCACATCTGCAGTCCTGGAGGGCCGGAGACCAGCACTGTTTAACAGTTTCTCTGCTAATAGAAACCTCATTCAGCTCAGCAGTTCATTACCAGGTTTAGCAATTGTGTTAAATTAGGACAATCACCAAACTGTACCAGGCGCTTGTGCCCTCTTAAAGTAGTAATGCTGTGTGTGGTTTACATGGATTTGTTTAATCTGCTAGAATTAACAGCTGGGAATTTAATCTGGTTTTTTTTAACAGATTAATTTTACTGGGTACTTCACTGTAGTTTATTCTATTTGTTGGATGTTGGTTTGATTTGGTAGTTTGATTTGCTCTATCTATCTAGCTAGCGAGCGAGCTAGCTAGCATCCATCCATCTAAACTGCTAAATATATAGCTAGCATCCCTTCATCCATCTATCTATATAGACAGATAGATATATAGCCAGTTAGCTAGCATCAACCTGTCCATACCCTGATCTGGTAGTTTGATTTGATCTTTCTATCTATCTATCTAGCTAACATACATCTATCCATTCATCCATCTAGACTGATAGATATATAGCTAGCATCCATCCATCCTCCCATTCATCCATCTATCCATCTATCTATCAGGACTGATAGATAGTTATCCAGTTATCTAGCTAACGAGCACCCATTCATCCGTCCATCCATCTAGACTGATAGATACGTATATAGCTATCTAACTAGGAAGCTAGCATCCATACATCCATTTATTTATATATTAATATATATGGGGAATATATATTGATTCATAAATAAAGTTGAACTCCAGTTAGTTACCTTTCAGTCACCCGAGCAGGATCGAACCCAGGACCCTGGAGCTGTGATGCAGCAATGCGTCCACTGCGCCAGCTGTTTCCTCTTGTGTCGTTCCCTGATTAAAGTGAAAACAGATACCTTAATCCATGATGTACTGCATGTGGACCGAATCATGCATTTCAACATCATGAGAAAAACAAGTTGTTATTGTGAGATAATTTTGTATTCTTGAGATTACAAGTTAAAAAACAAACTGGTCTTACTAGACTACAGAATTGGGATTATATGTCAGAAGTTTTAGCTTGCTGATGAAGAATTGTATATCATTAGTAAGTCTTGTCAGTAGTTAAGGTTTGTTACATTTATCACTCTATATTGTCCACTAGTAGGGTGACCATATGTCCTCCATTTCCAGGACACGTCCTCTGTTTGGGACCTAAAAAATGTACCTGAGGTGGGATTTCTAACTCACCAAAAATGTCCAGAATTCAGCTTTTGTGTTCTGCAGTCACCATTCATTTTGGAGGTGTCTGTCTGCGTCATGTCGCCATCCTGCCCTCAGTGTCCTCTTGTTTGAAAACCAAAATATGGCCACCCTATCCATTAGTTGAAAACCAGCTCTTTTTTCAATCTTTCAGTTCAATTACAGTCAAGAAGAAATTAGAGCTTAGATTTTAAGTTTATTTGGCGGATTGGATCAAATAGTGATTGTATTTTGTTTGATTTGATCTAGTAACCTGAGCTTGAGGTTTGATCTGGCACAGTGATATAACTTGTCTGTAGCAGTGTAACATAATATTGGTCTGGATTGTGCTTTTTTTTAATCTTCACATCCCTCTGTAAGAATCACAGTGTTGCTATGAGTTGCCATGGACTGTATAGCTGTTCTGTATAGCTGTATAGACGTGTGGGTTCTTTGAGGCTTGCTGAATGACAGCATTGGTTCTAAAGGCTTTTGTTCAGCTGTCACAGATCAGTCATCATATTTGTGTGTGTGTGTGTGTGTGTGTGTGTGTGTGTGTGTGTGTGTGTGTGTGTTAGTTGGAGGTTTTATGACCTTGTTAAACCTCGTTACATTATTCACAGCTCAATTCATGCAAAGACAGAGAGAGAGAGAGAGAGAGAGAGAAAGAGAGAGAGAAAGAGAGAGAGAGAGAGAGAGAGAGAGAAGGCAAGAGTGTGAGAGAAAAAGTGAGAGTGAGAAAAACAATGAGAGGGAGATAGAAAAAGAGAGAGAAAGAGAAACAGCAAGAAATGGCATTGCGAGATAGAGAAATACTGAGAAAGAGAGAGACAAAGGGAAAGAAAGACGCAGCTTTATTTATTTGACTACGATTAAAGCGTCCCATGCTTAGTAGTTTAAGCTGCGGAAAAGTTTCCAGCTTTTAAGGAGACACGTGGGACCCCTGTATATCCTTCTTCTAACAAGTTGGACGCTATTTTGTTCAGAAGAACGGCCATGTTAAAGAGAGAGCAATATATAACTTGAAAATTTAATTTGAGCAGCAAGCTAAAGACCGTGATTCAAAGACACAATGCCTTATAATAGCATAATAATAACAATGTAACTCTCCGGGCGCGCACACACAAACACAAACACACACACAAACACACACACGCACACAGAGCGTGGAGCAGACCGTGCTGGTTATCAGACTCCGCACTGCCAATTTTCCATTAACACTTCATTGCTTTCACACATGAGCAACAGCACGGGCCAGTGTTGCCAAAACAATTACACGAGAACCTGATGACTCGCTACATTGTGTGTACACACACAGACACACAGACAATAATGCACACACACGCACGCACGCACGCACACACACACTTTTTCCGGTGACTGAGCTATAAAGAAATGAAACACAGAAAGCTTAATGAGATGAAAGTTGGCCGCTCGCAGAAGTACCGGTTACCTAGCAACTAAACAGGTACGAAACGGTGTAACCGACAACATGTGAGAGGGAAAGAGAGAGAGCATTCGTATTTCAGATTAGCGGATGTTCTTAAATGAAAAAGTAATGCCAAAATCAAGTGCTCATCGTGACTTATTTAACCAAACACATTTAGTTTGTTGATAAAGTCATGAGACCGGCGTTGCTAGGCAACTGAGAATATAAGCTAGGCAGTCGCTAAGGTTGACACTTTAGCTAGCTAGAACATAGCTATTAAGACTTTAGTAAGGAAAGAAAAGAGTGATGGTTGAAACGCAACAGAACTGCAGGAAATATTCACATTTTTCACCGATTTGTTAATACATTTGTTAATAAATTAACAAATTAAACATGAAAAGACAACATGTTGCAAAAATTACCCTTTAATTACACCTAGCATCGGTTGCCATCCAAACGTCTGTGATACAAATTTCTTATAGATACCTCTTAAAAGATAGTGAACATATGAAACCATTTGACAGTACCGTAGTTAACTATGTTAGCATGTAACCATGGCGACAAACAACTAATGTCAAGGCTGCTATTTACATGTCACTATAGTAGTTAGTTAATCTTGCACACACTTGAATTATAGCCTATATATAGGGTAAAATACACAGCAATGTATAAAGTTAAATCAACAATAGTAATGCGAAGATGTAACCATAGCAACAAACATACAACAGTAATATATTGATATGAGGGGTAACTAGAAAATAGGGTAAACAAAATGTCAACGAGTTGTTATTACTATAGCTTTTAGCTACAAAAAGTAAAACATAGCCACAAGGTTGTTTTGTAAGAAATTCGTAATTATCCATGGTGTAACGAGGTAGCTTAGCCTTGTTTATTGTTTCGCTGTTGTTTTATGTTGCTATGTGCATCTTACAAAATTCACCACCACCGTTACTGTGCAATACAATGAAATCAGGCGACCCGGCTTGAGTTGACCTTATTTTGAACTTCTGAAATTGCACACCAAGCACAAACCAGCTAACAATGCTAATCATTGTCCTAGCTAGCATGTATTCATGTCTTTTATGCAGAGAACTGGAAGGAAGAGCGACTGATGATGTGGTAAATTACTAATTAAACGCTCTAAGCAACTAAAATTGCACTGTAAATGCACTTAGCACTGACTGCTAACCAAACTTCTGCATGTTTAGCATCATATTTTTTGAACCCTGTGAACCCTGATATTTGCACAGAATTACCCATAATTCTTGTCTGGGTTCCATGTCATTCGTTCTCTCATAAATTTTTAGCGGTGTGGTAAACATCATAAATTATCTATCTGTAGAGTAACTGTTCTTAGAAGTCACATAAGACAGACAATTTTTGTGTGTGTGTGTGTGTGCATGTGTTTGCGTGTGTGATCAATGTCCTTCATTTACATCAGGCCCAGCATGCCGAGGGGAGGCCTGCAGATTTACAAGCATGTGTGTGTGTGTGTGTGTGTGTGTGTGTCCGTGTGTGTGAGCGTGTGTCAGATAAATCTATTTGACACCATACATGGAAACGAGCCGAGTGCTGACACTTTTCGCCCATGTGCATAACACACATCAACACTTTGAGTGCCTCACTCAAATCTACTTGACATGAACATCAGCCATTTTAAGAACGTTCCCACTAAACACCAAAACGTATTTTGATAAGACATCCTGTTTATATGCTGGAACTGTATGCGTTACCCATAATGCCTTATATTATATGCCAGATTTGACCACATTAGCTGTAACATACAGCTCGAGCTCATACTGCATTTGTTTATACCCTGCGCAGGTAAAATACTGCACTTGGTAAAAATTTGTAAGAGACCATTATTTGTCTGCATATTTTAAATATTCTTTATTTAATAGGTGTCAATACTTTTGCCACACATAAGCGGAGAACTCCTGAAAATGTCTGAATGGAAAATAAAAACCAGTGGAGCGTTTACTTTATGCACAAATCTTTGCTGGTATGAAAATATATTAAATTTTTAAAAAATGTAACCGTTCAAATTAAAGCTACACAAACTAATTATAATTAATATAAGAATAAAAAAATGTTTTAAATGAAATATTGGATTTGCCCATAATAAAATAACCTAGTCATGTTAGTGTTAGTGTTGAACTCATGAAAACAATAGGATATTATGTTTGGATGGATGGATGGATGGATGGATGGAGGTATTGGTAGCTGGATAGATAGATGGATGAATGGATGGATGGATGGATTTATAAGTGGGAAATGGAGGTGTTGTTTAATGAGTGGATGGGTGGAGTGGCAAATAGATAGCGAGACAGGAAGATGAACGGATGGATGGATGAACAGATAAATGGATAAGTGGAAAAATGTAGCTATTGGTGGATGAATAGATGGATAAGTGGACAAACAGCTGGACAGAAAGACAGATGAGCAGATGGATGGACTGATAGGTGGATGGAAAATCAGAGAGGAAGGCAGATGGATGGATTAATGGATAGGTGAATAAATGGTAAATAAATCTGTGGATAAATGGATGGATGGGTGGGCAAACAGGTGGATGGGTGAATAAACAGATAGATGGATGGATGAATGGACAGTCGGACCAGAGGGAGAATAAATAAATGTACACGGACCTGTAGGCTGTGCTGCTGTGGGAGAGGGACGTGTTGCCTTTCCTCTAGGAGACGATACGCCTTTACGTGCTGAGGCTGAAAATCTGTTCTGTGCAGCAGGAGCACCTCGCTCCTCAGATTCTGCAACACACACACACACACACACACACACTTCAGTGATCTACACTTTTTGTGTTTTTCTGCATGAAGTGCCATATAAATTTCTCTGATTATTCTGGATTTTAATTGGTGCAATATTTGCAATTTACCAAAGCGTGCGCACACACACACACACACACACACACACACGCACACGCACACACACACACACACGCAGAGCTGTAATGGCTCTGGGATGGCTGACGATGTTATGAATGCGGGAGACGGTGCACACCAGATGCTCTCTGTGGCTGTGAAACTTAATGCTGTTCACGAACTTCAGCTCGCTGCCAGAATCATCCAAACCTTCACACTGTCATCGGTGCACAGCACACACTCGGGTTCGGTAGCGCTCTATACAAACGCAACATCTCTATTAAAGTGTAATCCGAAAGTTACCTAATAATAGGATCCTCTTTATTATGATTAGAATCCGAGTGCAGCCCTACCCAGCTGATTTCCTCTCTTTAACTCTCTCTAAAACAAACTCGCTCAGTCACACCCACATGACTACACTCAATTACCGAGCAACTGCCGTCAGGCATGTGCCAAAATCACACATTTTTTTATTACAGTAATTGCCTAACCTTTTATTATGGTTTACCAAGAAGGAACACATGCCGTGCTACTAAAAAATAATAACGAGACAGACGCTGGCTAAAAGTGCTCTTTACCTCCTGCTTCCTCTTAAATGGCATGCAGCATTAGTGCTGATTTTTTAATTGAAGCACACACTTGGAGGCATCCTGTTGTAGGAAAATACTCAAAAATGGTGCATATATATATATATATATATCTTGAAACACGTCCTGAAGTGTTATTCCTCTTATATTACAGCAATTTGCCAAAGATTACATTTTTTTTTTTAAATGATCAAAACACAATACATTGTACTATTTATCCGTTTACGGTCATGTTAAACGATGTCTGTGAAACAAGTTATTGCTGACATGACAGCAGTTATAAAGTTGTTTCCTCGTTTTTCCCTGCCTTGAAGTTAATAAGACAAATACGCGACGTGTTACGGTATAGAGAGACCGCAAAAAGCGCGTTCCTTATTTAAGCTTTCCCTGTTCTGTCATTTTTTGATAGATCGTTGAAAAAATGGATGGATGGCTGGATGGATGGATGGATAGAGAAACAGACAGGTGGATGAACTGACTGGCAGTTGGGTAGGCAGGCCAATGGATGGATGGATAAATGGGTGAGTGAATAAATGGATAGATGGATTGGTAGATGTTTGGATGAATAAATTGATGGATGGATGGATAAACAGATGGTTAAATGAATGAATAGATGGATAGGCAGACACATGGATAGACAGTTGGATGAACAGACAGGCAGTCAAGCAGGCAGGTCAATGGATGGATAAATGGATGGATGGGTGAATAATTGGATAGCTGGATGTATGGATAGCTTAATAGATGGATAAATGGATGGACATGGGTTAATATATGGCTGGACGGATGTGTTTAGGAGACACCTTTACCTGCTGAGACAGAAAATCTGCTCTGTGGCAATATTATATATACAACATAATAACATTATATTAGAACATATTCGAACATTAATGTATATAAACTTGTGATTTAGCTACTCAGCCAATCAGGGTTGAGAATTCACAGCATTGTGGTAAAATGGATTCCGATATAGGACTGAGTGATTATTATACAGCTTCCCATATAAGAAAAAGTTTTGAGTCAGGGAAAAGATTCTGGATGACGTCCATTACTTTAGCTACACAGCTCGAAACTAAAAAAGCGCACATTTAGACATCATACTCGACATGGCTGATTGTCTCCATTTGTTATAAGTGGAAAAAATATATATTTTTGCCCAACTGTTTCTTTGTAAGACCATGAACCAAGAGCAGCATATTTCCTCCATTCCATGATAATAAACATGCTCTGTAGAGCCAAACACTGTCCACTCGGTTAGCCCTTTGGCCTGTTTGCTTGAGTACAGGAAGCAGGAAGAGCAAAAGAAGCGCTTATTAATTCATAGCAGTGCCAATGTGGAACCGGGGAGCGGCTTTGTGTTGCTGATTGGCCTCGGGAACGCTACACTGCAGAGACACACTCATCACTTCAGCACGGCTAAAATTAGACTTGTGCACGTGAGGGGTGTGGATAATGTATGGCTGTGCAAACATACATATGTTTCACGGCATTGTGTGTGTGTGTGTGTGTGTGTGTGTGTGTGTGTTGAACAGCGTACATCACCAGTACTGAGTCGACACATTCTATGTTACAAATTTCAAGGTTAATCATGGCAATCAAAGCAAAACAGAAAACCCCAGGAGGAACTACAGCATCTTCCTACATTACACGTAACCTGATAAAGCAGCATCTTTTGAGTGTGTTGAGGATGGCCAATCTGAGTGCGCAGAACAGGATCAGCTAACATGGGCATTAAAAACGAGCTTACTGTGAATTGAGTGCATGCAGAGATTCAGGTGTGTGAGGCAGCGATGTGAGCGTACTGTGAGTAACTACACTCACAGCGAGCACTGAGCACCGAGACACGCACAGTTCAGGCAACGATACAGATTAAACACCACAACGTCTTAAACAGAAAAGTCGGAGTCCCTGACAGCATGATGTCCCTGACTGATTCATACTAAGTAGGTTACTCATTTCAGTATCATTATTGATGTCACTATCGAAAATAAACCCAGTTTCGATGCATCCTTGCTGGGGATGATAACACTTCTCATTTCACACACTGTCATCTGAATAAAATCCGTCACGTGATTATAAACCGAATGAAACTTTTTCGATTACGATTGAGCCCTCGTGTGGATTATTACCAAATGATTAAATAGAAAAGCTGTTGGTGAATGTCTGCCGTCACCTGAGAAAAACAACGTGAACACAACATTACGATTTCACAAAGATATATATATAAAAAAAGCATCGTCTCAGTTCAAAAATATCGTTTTCATTCTTAATTTTTAAAAAATGATATTTTTAACGACTGACTGAATAAAACCAGACTTTTGAGCCCTTCTGTACATTTTGCTGTGTGTGTGTGTGTGTGTGTGTGTGTGTGTGTGTGTGTGTGTGTCATTTCTCATCAGCTAAAACTCCATCTGTGTGTGAGGGCAGAGGGAAACCCTGCCCCCTTTCATGAAGCTTTCTCGCTAATGTCCAGTGGCTATGAGTTCAGTAGATCAACAACAAAGCAGAACACACACACACACACACACACACACACACACACACACACACACACAAGGTCATTTGTGAACACTCACTGACTGTTAGTCAGGGTTTCACATGTGTTAGGACTTCAGGACCTAAACTAAACCCGAATATGTCATGGGTTCAGAACAACAGTCAAAGATGGTGTTTGTATTTTTGTAAACAATCACACACATGTTTCCTTTACACTACCGGTCAAAAGTTTGGACACCCCTACTCTTTTTCATAGGTTTTTCTTTATTTTTTTTGCTTTCTACGT
>JAQQZX010000021.1:2596393-2610153 GCA_030068355.1 Notoglanidium maculatum | reverse complement strand
AGGAGGAGTAAACAGAGAGAGAGAGGAAGAGGTTGGAGGAGGAAGGAGGAGTAAAGAGAAAGAGAGAGAAAAGAGGAGTAAAGAGAAAGAGAGAGGAAGGAGGAGGAAGGAGGAGTAAAGAGAAAGAGTAAGAGGATGGACTACATGCAGAGAGAGAAGGATGGATGAAGTGTGAGAAAGGAGACAAAGAAAGAGAGAGAGAGAGGAAGTAGAGGGAGAAGGAAAGATGAAGAGAATTAATTACACAGAGAGAAAGTAGAATACAGAGAAAAGAGAGAGGGAGGGAGAGATAAAGTAAGTGTGTGTGTGTGTGTGTGTGTGTGTGTGTGTGTGTGTGTGTGTGAGTGTGAGGAAAACTTTTTATTGCATGTTTTGAGAATGTGGACCAGGTGACTATTATGGTCATGCGCAAGATGTCAAACTTTCACACTGAAATATTCCGTAACCGGGCATGATTCTAGGCACTTAAGTTTGTGGGGCGTCTGACCTCTTACCTCTGACCTCTGACCTCTGTCCTCTGTCCCTGCAGTGCGGGAGACGTGGTGAGCTGCTGGTGTCTCTGTCCTACCATCCTGCCACACACAGACTGAACGTGGTGGTGCTCAAAGCCAAACACCTTCCCACCATGGACATCACCAGCCTGCCGGGCAGTGAGTACACACACACACACACACACACACGCACACACGCACACACACACGGACATCGAACTCTCCTTTGACCATTCTTCTCCCTCTCACAGACCCATACGTGAAGGTAAACGTGTTCTATGGACGCAGACGCATCGCCAAGAAGAAGACGCACGTGAAGAAGTGCACGCTGGAGCCCGTCTTTAACGAGTCGTTCGTGTACGACGTGCCCGCCGAGCTCATGGCCGACATCTCTGTCGAATTCCTGCTCATTGACTTCGACCGCACCGCCAAGAACGCCGTCGTGGGCCGTCTGGTGCTGGGGGGTCAGAGCCCAACGCCATCCGGCGTCACACACTGGAGGGAAGTGTGCGACAACCCGCGGCGGCAGATCGCCAAGTGGCACAACCTGTCCGAGTTCTAACAGTCCACATCACCTTCCCTTCACCCCTTGAGGATAAAGATAGCAAGCCGTCTGTTACCTTTCTCTCATGTAGGTGTATCCTAGCCCCTGAATGTGTGTGTGTGTGTGTGTGTGTGTGTGAAGTGGCCTGAAGTCCGTAGTCATTTTTCTGAAAGTCATCTTACTTGAACAGCGCCTGCGTTTTATTCGGAACACATGGAGCCTACGTAAGTTTTCCTGCAGAGTTTCCGCTCCTGTTTGGAAGACAGACTTCAGGACCGCTGTCTACCCAGGTCCTTTATCATGGACAATTCAAGGAAAAACATGGCAGACTAATCCAGTCTGTCTCGCCGAAATAATATTACGATCGCACCATAACCTGCGATCAAATGTAAGGCAGTTATGATTAATAATTATGGTGATCTAAAAGTGTAATATTAGCACACAACTACTTTGGCGAAGGTTTAGAAGAATCGCAAAAGGACATCCTCTAACTGAAATTTGGATTTGCAGACAAAACAAAACGATAATCACCAAATATTCCTGTGTTCGGATCTGTGTGTGTATCCACCTGCTCATGAAGAAGAAGCTACACCTCTTCGGGATCCATTCAGAAGGTGACGTCAAGACATAGCGTCTCCTGGATGTCCGTGATTTCCGACACAAGCGGGGACGTTCTGTGGTTTGGTTAGAATGAATTGTTATGAGTTATGTAAACTTCACACATCAATTCATGAGTCATCTGGCTTCTGTATTTATGCTAATTGCCTTGAGTGGGCTACAGATTTCGATTCATTCAGACTGCAAATCCCTTTCTTTTGTGAACTAACGCAAACCTTATTGCTAATAAGCAAGCTTAACCTTTAAATCACTGACATGATGATATTTATTCCTTTTTTTCATTGAATCCTGATGGGAATTTTGTTTAAAATAATTCCTTAAAGATGTCATGGCAAAAAAAAAAAAAAATCCAGCGAAAGCAACGGACGTGGTTGATTAAGATGCGTAATAATCAGCGCTAATAGGACACATCATGCCCGGAACACAAAGCGGACGTTTTTCGGGAGATTTGCAAACAATAATTGCCTGAATTACACCACACACGTGCAACACCGAAGCAGGAAACTTATTAGATATTAAAAATTCGATTTTGGGGTATTCTGTTTGTTCTTGATAGTTACGACGAACACAGATCTCTAGCAGACTCTTCCACAGAGTCGAACTGAAACTTGAACCTAACGCATAATTGTGAACATAAAAAAACATAATTGTGCTTCAAGCATATCGCTCTTTCTTAAAGTAAAATATTAGCACACAGTAAAAGAGCGTGGGTGCCGTTCCTGAGGTCCGGGACGTCTGAAGGAAACGGCTGCGAACGTGCTGTGAAACCTGCATCATTTTTAGAAACGTTATCATCTTTTAGAGTTTAGGGACAACGAGGAATAGTCTTAAAACGTTCTCGTAAATTGTATCATTTTTGTCTTAAAATGGACAAAACGTGCTTCCGCAAATGTAATACCTGCCCTTCGGTCGTATTTTCCCAAGCGATTGTGACTTCCAGGTTTACTCCGTCACGTTGCGGGTGCTAACTTAATACGTTTGGATTGACGCCGACCTGTATTTTTAGACTTGTCGGTAAAAACAGCATATTCATAAAAATGATGTTGCTCACGTGAAACACTCGGCTTGCCTACTTTGCTAACACAAGGCACTAGTGTGCTAGTTTACTAACTTGTCTAGCTATTTGCGCCGGCGGGACGACATGGGGGTGTGTTTAATTTGCATGCTCATGTATAGTCAGACTTCCTGGCATTTTTTAATGACAGTAAAGGTGTAAAGATGTTCCTCGGCTGTTATAGTAGTTTCTTTGGCATTTGTTCATCTACACAGATCGTCATGGACACTTGAATATAGATAAATGTAAAAGATATGAAAGATTTGACCTTTTGATTTCAGTCCACGTTCAGGTGATGAGATCCTCCGACACACTCGGGTTAGATTTTGGCTTTGCGCTTTATCTGACCTGGAAAAAGAAAATCAGAAGGACGACTCGGAGCAGAAATCCAGAGAAGTGTGCGAGCTTTCCAGTTAGCCATGTTGTACATAGTGGAGTTTCCTAGAATTCCTCCGAAACTTTCTGAAACCTTGCTGTTAATTATGAATACGTGTGCATTTTTAACGACCTCTTTACTTCTTTGCCTGCTTTTCCTATTATAGCTAAATTATGTACATAGTGTATCATAAGAGGCTCATGTTTCTGTAACCTACTGCTTTCGTTTTCATCTTCCAGACGCTAAATATCTCTATAGAGTCACCCTTAAACCCGAACGATGAGCTTTTAATGCACATGACGCCGTAACGTCATACCCTTCCTGGATGAAAAAGAAAAAAAAAAGAGTGAGAAATATGCAGATCCTTGCACTTTATGATATTGTTTTGTAATTGTAGAAAAGAAAAAAATATATATCGAGAGAACCAAATAGCTGTGATGAAATTTATGTCCCATGTGAAAGAGATACAGAATATAATGTTCATTTAACGCTTGTACGCTCATCCAGCGCTCTGATTGGTGGAAAATTTCTCCCGGCACTTATATACGTAAACAGGCGTTTGAAATGGTGTAATTTATATGGTGAACTTTAGGACAGGATTATAAATAGATGATAGATGTTGCTTTCTTGCTCGCTCTCTCGCTCTCTGTCTCTCCTGTCAATCAAAACGGCGCTAGCCAATCCGATATGTGTCCGATAGCGCGTGTTCCGAATAGCAGGTTCAGCTCTCCTGGGCGCTGACTTTAAATGTCTGTGAGGACGTTTGATCAGGGCTGATTTATATTAGTCTTTAAATATATCTATGTTCACACCCAAATAATCAAGGATTCGTGGTGCATTTCCACCCTGAAGTTGATTATTTTCCTGGAGTGTTTTATTCCTCTTATACCATTATATACATATCGTTTTTTATGTTTAGAAGCTATAAACCGTTTGTCCCTTCACCGGACGGAAAAACGCAGCTTGTGATGTTACAGACAAACCACAAGGCATAAAGTCCTGAAGACTTGCCTGTGGTGGGAAAACCTCTGAGATTGAAAACGAAAACGTTAAACAGACATCTCTTTTCACCATGTTACACACTTTTTGATCTTTTTATTACTGCACAATGTGAACAGCTGAACTCCTCTTTAACACGAGCGTTTGAACTTTACTTCTGTTCCCACCATCCGTCTTTGCTACAGTAAAGTGTGACCCTTTTTTTTCCCCTAGTGAAGTATAAATCAGCCCTCAGCTTTTGTCTTTTCAGGTCATTTGACAGGAGGCTCAATTAGATAAACGGGAAAAGAAATCTTAAAATATTACATTATTATATTATTTCCATAGCACCCACTCCAATCTGGATGACTGAAAACCTTTACAGATATGACCGACTGTCCCACACACACACACTGATTTTCACATAACCTTCTCTAAATTTGTCCATTGACTGTATTTGTTCTGCTAGTCATGGTCTCTTAGGAGTGTCTCAGACACGCTGAATTTAACAGCGATGATGGTGATGAAACACACCGTCTCCTACACAGAGACTTAAACAGCTGGGCCCAGTAATAGTCAGACCTCTGAGTGTGTGTGTGTGTGTGTGTGCGGGGGGACAAGCAATGTAGAGAAGCAGGAGGGGGCGCATATCCGCACTCATTAATTAAATGCGTGTTCATGTTAATCACGTTACTTTCAGTCGACGCCTTCGTACGTCTTCAGCTGTGATTTCATTTCTCGCTCTGTTACTCCTCCATCCACATGCAGCCGGAATCACACCGAGCCTGACAAGTGACCTTTTGGAAACCGGCTGAGAGAAATCATGACTAGCTAATTAGCTCATAAGCCAAATCATTGACCTGTGATTAAACCACTCGGCTCCAGAAGTACTGGCACACTTGAAAAATAAGCGATCGTGACTATAAAATGAATAAGTGACAATATGTTTTAACACAAAGTGTTTTCTCAAGTAGCGCAATTTTCCAGAAGGGGAAAAAGCTCCAAAATGATTGGCACCTCAAGAATTTTACGGTTGTCCGAATTCGTTATGGTGCCATAATTCAATAATTCATGACCTCTCGGTAACACTCAGTCCTTCAATTTGTCCGTAATAGTAAACTAAGGCGATGTAGATTTTTTTAAATCAACCAACAACCAAGTGATACCATGTTGTGACGGTTTGAAACAAAGAAATACAAGTGTTCGGATGTTTTAATAAAAGAAAACGTGATTGTAACAAAAATCTGGACGACTAGAGAAACACACAACTGTGCTCGTAAAAAACAACAACAGACAGTGATCAAGAACATAAACCATAAATATATTCACAGGGTGTTGAACTGATAAGAAGACAGAGGGGAAACAGATAAAAGACTGAAACAGATAAACTAACAAAAAAACCATCGGAGGTGAAAATCAAAACGAAACATGGAAAGCTGAGAACATACATCAGGCATACAGTGCTTGCCACGCTGGGAAACGTGACGTGCGCTGAGAGGTGTTGTTCGTGACACACATAAGCTTTATACAAGCAGCGTAGTTAATTATGTGGTTGATTTCAGCCAGTGAAACAGTATCTATGATGCCGGCGAGGAGCACCACAGAGAAATCAGTGCTGTCTGAAAACTCCCAACATCCTGGCTCAGCGTTATTACACAGAATCAGTTCTGGGGGCGGAGCTTATTTCAGGGCTGTAAAATCTTAATGCACAATGCTAAAATAAAGAAGCTAGTAATATCTAATATAAGGTTCTGTTGCATTTTTTTTTTACAGTATCCTTGAAATGACATTATTATTACAGGATTAGAAGGATGATTAAAAATTGCAAAGTGCACCTTTAAAGACTTTCTCTTACTCATGTTTTGACATGTCTTTCCGGCATCATTACTGAAGAAGAATAATATCATTTCTCTTTTAAGGCTATAAAGGGTTTCAGCCATCCAGATAATTTCAGATTCTTCGTAGTAGTGAGTTGCCTTCCATGGGACATCGATACATCAGAATAAGATTAAGAAATGTTTTCAAAATTATAGCGCAAGTACAGGACCCTTGATGCACTACTACTGCTACAACATTTAGCATTTTCTTACACACGTGTATATGATATACTTAATTCTGCGCAGTGCATGCAGGAAAGGAACAACAGGGAAAGTAAAACCTTAAACATCGTAAATAGTAATATAGTATATGCTGTAATATGACATGCTCCTCTATCACATCTCTGCTTTAGTGTAGGTGGGTGTACAGTAGTATAAAATAATACCGAGGTTTTGATCAAACAAACAAATGAATTTTTATTTTCTCTTTTCCATTCAGTGCACAAAGCAGCCCAAATAAAAAAAGAAAATAACACAAATTAAACATTATATGGTTTATATATTTTTGCCTTGTGCATTCTTGAGTCTTTGGCATACAAAGCTTGTTTATATGTGTATAAATAAATATGAGCGGTTGTAAAGTATCGTTTGTCTTAATGCACTATCCGGCAGTAGCACTTTCTGCCTTTATTTATTTATTTTTTTTGTTCTTTTATATTTGGGATTTGCCCTGCCCCTTTCTTTCCTCTCCAAAGTCCAACCTCGCAGGTCTTTGCTGTCGTGTGTTGTACAATAAATTGAGATGTGAAGCAAAATTTCATCCCAATTCAAAGATGCAAAGTTTTATGTGGAGATAAAAACGCTTCTGATGACACCTGATGTGCATAACGCTGTAATAAATCTATGCTAAACCTGTTACACTAATGCTGATGTGTACTGTATGGTGAACTGGTTAACACAATGAACATGCAAATAAAATCGAAACTGATCCACTACACCTGGGCCTTTTTCCATTTCTGCAGGTAAAGCGTGATAGGCATGAAGTCAGATTCGTTTAGCACCTATGCTCATCCGAAATGTTTAATGTATTAATGTATAACATGCTAAGCATTTTAACAGTTTATTTTTATATATTTTATATTTATATTTTAGTTCAATTTTATGTTGTTGAATGTCCCAGAGACAAAGTTAATCCTGTTTTCACTTGTATTATAGCTGCGATAAACAGTGATCCCTCACCAGGCCCTATTTGTTTCCTCTCTTTCTCTTGCTTGCTTGATTGGATCTCTCTCTCTCTCTCTCTCTCTCTCTCTCAAACCCCCCCCCCCAAAAAACAGCTGGAAAGCATACACTCATCTGCCCTGAAGACTTTACTGAGCTAGGAAACTTTGACTGTTACAAAACACCTACAACTGAGATTCCTTCCATAAATATTAAATAAATGTTTTCTAGAAATGTCACCACATCAACAAATATACATTTTAATTTGTTAAACAACAGCACGTTAGATTATGATTATGTGCACTGTTTGTTGTACAAGCCCTCATGTATGACGTCTTGCTATAGAAACGATAGTGTGTTAGCGTGCAATAGCATACTAGTGTGTTTACCTATTACGGATGTTTACCTATTATGCATGAGCTACTTTTTTGAGCCGTGCTGTTATAAGAAAATAATGCACGCCTTCTGACCAATCAGACTGGAGCAACTACGCTGTAGTATGAAATCATTTAAAGGTCCACTATGTAGGATTCAGCCCCCTGAATGCCCCTCTCTTACCCCTCCCTTTCCAAGCATGTATTAGAGCGTACGGTGGTCATCAGGTGCCTGTAGCGTACTTCCAAGTACTTACATTCACCCGCTCTTGCTTTTTCTTTCCTAAATAATAAGAATGATCTTCCATTTTTCAAAATTTGGGTTTCTCATACTTGTTATCCAGCACCAGCAAACACTGATTCCTGTTCTTTCTTCTTCCTTGTCTTCCTTCCTTCTGATGCTTTCTTCTGGATACACACTGCCACTTGTAAAAATGCGAACCGCAGAAGGCGCTCTCTAGAGGTTTGTCCGTTCTGGGCTACCATAGCGGCGCAACATACAGGTGGACCTGCTCCCTATGTAGATATAAAGGGCTCATTCTAAGCTTACAAAACCAAAATGATTCTTAATTACAGGTAATAATAAACTAATGAAAACATGCTTATGAATTCCATATGTTTATGGAGTATATACTCCATTTCTGCTGATATCCCCAAAATCCTACATAGTACACCTTTAACTTACAAGGTGCTTGATATAAAAAGGAAAAAGGAAAACAATAGCTTACTTAGACCAACATTTTAAAGAATAACTGATGTGACCTTGTCCCGTTATCAGATTATTCACATGTAAACGCATTGATCGAATTATTACCGAAAGCCCAAGCCAAAATTTTCGGGCTTTAGGACCCAGCGGCAGGGCTGACCGCGTCAACGCGTGTGTGTGTGTGTGTGTTTACACTTAGGCAGTATTTTGCCACTTATCCACTTTGATCAAAAATGATCACATGCATTGATACAAAGTTAACAATGACGACAGAAATACTGTGACAAAAGGTGAGCGATGGTTCTGTTTATTTTTTATTCATTAAATATATATTTTTTTATTATTCATACCCATGAAACTGAGTCGCTGGTGTGTGCAAAAAGTTTTTTTTTTGTTTGCGTGTTTATTTTTTCGCTTACGTGACATGATTTGTGTTTTTAAAAGCAGGATTATAAAAGCAGGCGATGAAACGAGTTTATTATTTTGTTTGAGTCTGAGCTTGAGAGGGTTGGTTGTTGTTTAAACTTAAACTTCAGCGGTATTCAAGTTCTTCCTTAAGTTCAAAAACGCGGACAACTTACTCAATCTGTAAACGAGTAATTTACTGAATCTGCAAACATCCCGAGCATTTGGGGGGGGGGAAACAAACAGACATAACAGCTTTAATTTGTTGCTAAAGCATGCAGTTATTAGATTTTCCGCAGCGGTCAACGATGTGGTCATTGTATGCTGCTTTGTCTTATCAAAAGTCACATCGTTTATTATTAAATTTAACCCATTCATGTACAATATCATACGTTTTATTAAAAGAAAAAAAGTTGTTCGACAAGCATACTGAAGTGATTCAAAGTCGTATATCTAAACCCGAAGCTAGTTATATCTTCACATAGCCAAATGAACCATGTTATAATAACAGGGATAAGCTAAAGGGCTACTAATGTCCGCGGCCTACAATTCATCACGGATCCCCGAGCTTTCCTGACGCCTGAGACCGAACACGGAAGCGTTCCAGCGGCGTGGAAGTGAGCGAACTCTCGCTGCATTTTCCTCGCTCCTTCCCAACTTTTCTTGTGGTCAGCGGCATTTTTAGAGGATTTAAAGTTGCCTACATGAACATGTTAAACCTGTAGTTAATAACCATCACAGTTAAAAAGTCTCTTGTAGGCTTTAAACAGGAGTTCAGGATGCTAGGATTCGTGTGAAAGTGATAAATAATGGTTAAATGGTTATAACTTGTAATAAAAAACAAAAGCACAAGTGGAAACTACTGAAGCACATCACTATCCAAGTCTAATGTTCAGCAAAAATCAGTAATGTCTTCTCAAATACTAGGTTTATTGTGTTGTCATTGCCTTTCAGAGAGGTGGGGAATATGTATGTATACATTTTTGTCAATTCTTACAACATTTAAATAATAATATCAGGCCGACTTTAAGCAAAGTGGTCACAGTGGTTAATGTTGTGTGCATCACATAGTCACATGAATAGTTTAACCAAATGACTCACTTCCTCTTCTGTGCCAAATTTGGTTGTTGGGGTCGACGACACGTTTCACACATGATGCAAACTATACAAGGACATATGTTGTCGACTTGCATGTAACTCGTACTTCTCTAATCATGATGCTACTTTTCTTGTATACACATATACAACATAGGGCTGAAAGTTTGTGGACGCCTGACCATCACACCCTTCTTTGCTTTTGCACGGTTGTTGGGATTTGTGTTCATTCAGCTACAAGAGCGTCAGTGAAGTCAGACGCTGATGTTTGGTGAGGAGACCCAATGGTGTTGAGGTCAGGGGTCTGTTCAGGACACTCGAGTTCTTCCACTCCGACATTAACACACCATGTCTTCATGGAGGTGCTTTGTGCACAGGGGCATTGTCATGCTGGAACAGGTTTGGGTCTCTTAGTTCCAGTGAAGGAAAACTGTAATGCTACGGCATATAAAGTCATTCTAGTCAATTGTGTGTCCACATACTTTTGGCCATATAGTGTAACATGATGCTATTATTCATACTAAGACACTACTGTTGTCTTATTTATTTTTCTACCTCGCTATTCCTACTATCATATTGTCATCATATCTAACACTTTAATTTCCACATAAGGAATTAATAACAAATAAAAAAAAAAACAGTTGGAGGAAAGCGCTATTCGTCCTCTTCCACATACACGAGCTTCCCCATGCTAGTCTTGCTATGATTGGCAGACAAGATCGTACCGGCTGTGTTTTGGCTCCCAGCCAGAGATAACAGTGGTATCGTCGGGATTCACAAAAGATTAACCTGCTTTTCTGTCGTGATTCTGTAACTACATACATTTAAACTAGGCTGAAGTCACTTTAGTTCACAACACTGCACAGTTTCATTATGAACCACCTTCTGTTAAAATGTCAACGAATCTCAACACACCCAATATCCATCTAAAATCTGTCTAGTTTGCTAACAAAAATAAACCACATAACCATAATCAAATCGGCTAGCAGTGGTTTTATTTTGTGTCTTGGTTTTTACAAAATAATAGTAAAACAATAACACTCTTGGTGTAACAAAAATGTACAGAATGCCAGTTTAGTTTGTTAGCTAGCATTAATCAGTTAAGTAATATGAATGAATTTGACGTTATTGAACTAGATAACTTTACCTAGTTACATTTTTTTCAGTTGTTGCTTGTTTTGGAGTTCGCTGCTGTTCTGTGATGATTGTTGATGTTACTGCTTATTAAGATGTAATATGTTTTTAAGAACATGTCGAGATTACTAACAGGAAGCAGTACTAATGTACATGTAGAATATAAGACAGAAGTTGTCAATTAATGTCTGCAACATCTGTATTATCTATATTCTCATTGGGAATTTCACTTCACTTCAATCTCACTTCAGACTCAAAAGTAACTTTTTTTTTGCCCTGGTAGTTCATATCCCTAGTTATATTGTGCCACTTAAAAGACACAAAACTCATGCTTTTCTGTAATATTTCATCAAAATGCAATGAGATCTACCCACCTCCAAGTCATCATACATAATACTGAACAGTAAAATGCCATCTTTTGCCCTTTTTCTCACACACACACACACACACACACGCACGCACACACACACACTGTTGGACACTTTGGTACACAAATCAAAACTTATTTTAGTTATTGATCCTGTCGCATGTGAAAATCTGTTAGAGAAAAAGACGTCACCAGGTGTAATGTGTGTGTGTGTGTGTGTGTGTGTGTGTGTGTGTGTTGCAGCTGTGTGGATGGAGTCTTCGCGGGGGGCTGGCGGTCTTTCCCGCGAGTATAAGCTGGTAATGCTGGGTGAGGGAGGAGTGGGTAAAAGTGGTGAGTACCTACTGATACCCTCTCTCATTCTCTCTCTCTCATTCTCTCTCTCTCTCTCTCTCTCTCTCTCTCTCTCTGTGTGTGTGTGTGTCTCCCCCCCCCCCCTCTCTCACATTCTCTGGCTTTCTTTCTTTGTCTGTGCCTCCCTTCCCTCTATTGCCTCTTTCAAACCAAAAACCAGGAATGTTTGACCAACATTCAACCGTTCTTTTGTCAATTCAAACCTAGTGCGTGAACACTGGTTAATCCCCAGTCATGACGGTTCAGACAGGATCTGGGTCTCAACCTGGGAGTGGTGCATAGCGATTAACTCACAGGCTGGAAATGGGCAGGGGGATTTACAGACCATATGAAGTGGACAGCTAATGTTATGTGTGTGTGTGCACCGCTTACAACTTCTGTAATTGTTTTCTCACATAGACAGAAAATCAATGTTCGATTAAACATCTTGTCCCTTTTTCTGTCCTTTGACCTCTCTAACCCTGCTGCCATGATTTGTCATTCTGGCGTTCCTTTGCTCAGATTTAGAGGTGTCCTGCTTTCTCTCCTGTCCTGTGATCCTCGGATAATTTAGGTCCTCTTGACATGACAGAACTGAATTGTTTAGGTTAAGCTATCATAAAGAACACTCCATTCTTATCTCATCATGAATTGATCAGCAGGGTGCAGATTGTCTTTAGGTCTTATAAACAAGGCATCTGTTTCTTATCTGTTCCTTTGAAAAACGCACAGTGACATTTGTATTCCTATGTATAAATACCTCTAGACTTTCAGCAGTAAAATCACACTGAGTTTAACACGACTTTGGGCCAGTTTGCTCATTCTCCAAGCGCTTGACACACGGAGGAAGAAGAGAGAGACGGTTACAGAGTCTGATAGAGACTGAACCTGATCAAAATTCTAACAATCAAAATGTTGAAGAACTGAAGTTGTAAATGTAGGTTGGAGAACAGTTCAATCAAGCTGTAGCTCCTGTCCGGATCTCCATGTTGATAATTTGACAACCTGTCACAATCGCGTCAAGATTCATCTGTCTCACTCCGGCTGATAGCGACCCAGGCGGCGCCATTCACGCCGAAATCGACCCTTGTCTGACCCAGAGTCGACAACGCAGGTTTAACGAAAGTCGACAACCTTTCAAAAGCAATCAGTGCGGGTTTAACCCTGGCTGGCCACTCAGTCTGAAAGGAGTAGATCACACTCGTGCATCTTCTCTCGTTTTCTTTGTTTCAGATTTACAGGTCTGTCTCTTTTTTCAGTTCAGCAAGCTTTATTGGCATGACTGTGTACATGTGCAGACATTACAGGAACGAGAACAACAAACACGTTAGTTATGACACTGAGTGTCTGTACAGAAACACGGGATAGAAATTAACTGTTAATGCAAATAGTGGCAATATAAATCTCTCTTTCTTTATCTCTGAGTCTGTCTCTCTCCTATCTCTCTGTCTGTCTCTTTCTCTGTCTGACCACCTGTTTTGTTCTCTCTCTCTCTCGCTCTCTCGTCCTCTTGCTCTCTGTCCCACACACGCACACGCACACACACACACACACACACACACACACACACACACACACAGCGCGGTGGCTCCTCAGTGTTTAGAGAATGTTTAGAGTGAGAGGTGTCATAGAAAGGAAGTTTATACTCTCTTTCTCTCTCTGCTTGTCTGTTTTTTTCTTTCTCAATTCAAATTCAATTCAAAGAGCTTTATTGGCATGACCATAAGCGTGTACAGTATTGCTAAAGCATTGAAATGAGACAGTTTCAATCTTTCTCTCCGAGTCTGTCTCTTAATGTCTGTCTATCTCTTTCTCCACTGTCTCTCTTTCTCTGTCTGACCATCTCTGTTTCATTCTCTCTCTGTCTCTGTCTCTCTCGCTGGTTGCTGTGGTTACTTTGATGTGTTTCTCTATAAGAACAACACACACACACACACACATATATTCTGGGCAGTGGCTTAGAGGCTTTTCAGCTCCGTCTGGTTGTTAGGGAGGTGCCTGGCAACCACCCCCCAACTTGGTGATTCTGTTGCCATGGCAATGAACCCGTGTCACCTGGTGAAGGTGTGACTGTTGTGTTTATGGGGTCTTTTAGGTACAGATGATATTTTGCTGTTTTATCCAGACTGTCTCCATGGAAACAGGACAAAGGGTGCAAATGGCGCAGCTCTGTGTGTGCGTGTGTGCGTGTGTGCGTGTGTGCGTGTGTGCGTGTGTGCGTGTGTGCGTGCGTGCGTGCGTGCGTGC
>JAQQZX010000021.1:2549505-2564729 GCA_030068355.1 Notoglanidium maculatum | reverse complement strand
AAACCTGTGTTTTGAGCTTAAACAGCCGTTTCTGTTTGTGTAGTTAGCTCCAGTGGTACAACTTGCATTCTTGAGAGTTTACTATTATGTTTGATGATTAAACACACTCCATGGGGTCGTGTACACACTGAAACTGACCCAACCTCAACACATTCACCTTCAGCTTTACATATTATTTACACTGAACTCCCAAACCCATGCACCTACAGACACTTTTAATGTTGTGGAAACTCGAGATAGGACAGTTATAACCAGGAACAGTTTACAGGAGTTACTTTTATTGTTTTATTTACAAAATGCAAACAGTGAGTGGTCTATAAAAATCATTTTCCTGTATGTTGGCTTTTAGGAGGTGCAGTAATACGATGGAGCCGAAAGATCTGTACCCAGTGCTCTTTCAGCTGCTTTTTACAAGGCATTCACAGGCTGTGTTCAAAACTCTGTACTGGTGTATTACACACTGCATACTGGACCAGTGTACACTGTGTACTGCACACTACTCCCCATGTTAGTATACAGCATAGCATGCAGGTATGACAACTTCCATGTAGTGTACTAGACTAGTACCTCTGTCAATCAATCAAACAAGCAATCAATCAGTCAATAAATAGTACATCCATCGGCATTACACAGGGGGCTGGTGGCAGTAAATCAGATTAGAAAACCCAGCTATTCCTATTAATGAATGCCAGCTAGCAACCTCGTAAATATATCATGTAAAAATGCCACATAGCTTAGCTAGCAAGCATGGTGTTCAGTTACATTACTGAGCTAGTTAGCTATCATTGGCTATTACTTCTGTTGAGACTGAAGGTCTATGGTAACTCAAATACACCACTCTTTACAGCCATGGTGAGCAGAAACACTTGCACATACACACACACACACACACACACGCAAATAAGACTAATAAACTGTCTTCAAATAAAAAAGTTATCAAAATTTAATTTTGCTTCAGGTAATGCTTGCAGAGTGTTTGCATATGGATCTGAACGTCTGTGTGTGTGTATGTGTGTGTGGCTGGACTGATTTCATTTCTTTAAATGTACACACACGCCTCTTCTTACCACCTCCTCTTCACTGAGATATTACACAGAATATTACTTGTGGTTTTTTCCACAAGCTTTATAAAATTAATAAAAATGTGACATTTTGGTATTTGGTATAAACAGTACTGATGGACATGAAGACTCCAAACCGTTTGAGGGAAATGCCGACACCACGAACCTTTATTCTCAAACTTGTAAACATTTTTTTATTTTCATTTTATTAAATTTACTTGAAATGACCTTAACATCATCTGTGTAATATGTGTGATTTCAAAACAAACAAACGAACAAACAACCCAAAAAAAAACCCTCTGTTCATGTCCATAAAGAATTTCATCTTATAAAGGGATGTGCAAATCTGATACTAATTACCAGGATCACCAGGATTTCAATTAAATCCATTATATTTTTTGCATGTGCTGTATATGTGTGTGACTCGACTGATAATTTTCTTCTTTTCATGCAAATTTATGTAGCTCAGTCTTGATTATGTCCATCTTTAGTCATCGTTAATGAAAAGAAAGGAATCCATATTCAGGATCACTGTATATCTAATTTGAAGTCCCAGTTGTAAGAAGAAAGTCTGCAAAATGCCATAAATGTAAATTTAAATGTAATATATATTTACAGCATATTTACAGTTAATGTAAAACAAGCATTATGACTGACTGACTTTAAATCCAGATAATCAGGAGGAAGTGTATAATGGTGGAATGATGTTGGAATGATGATGGAAATTTCATCTCTGCTCTGTCACTGAGAAATGGTGTGATGAGAGGTGAGAGTCGAACGGTTTGCTATAAGGTGACGGCAGGTCAAGACGTTTCTCTGTTCTCTCTCAGCCTTCTCCTGAGCTCTGATTAGATCTGCTCCTTTAATCCAATTTCCACCTTCCTATCTGTACAATAAGGCCTAATTTCTCCTAATTCATATGTGTGTGTGTGTGTGTGTGTGTGTTTAAGATTGTATTCACCTCACCTGTCCTAACTACAGAATGATTTCCATAACCTATCTAGTAACCCTTCAATTATTATAAATAATTCATGTTGAATGATAATTTTCAATGCTTAGAGATACTAAACATATCACAGGAACATCTCTACAGCTTTACATGAGGGTTGATGAATATGCATGGTATGCATATTAGGGAGCATATGCGTGTGGCATTTTGAACCCCACTTCTTTCCAGGGTAAATATGAACCTGAGTGAGTCCAAAAAGAAGACATTTGTTGAAAATCTGGGGATTTTTGGTGTTGCAACATATGTGTATCAGTTTCTTTTCCTCCTACCAAAGGGTGCCATTACTTTCCTCATTGAATGTTTTCTGGTTTGGATATTTTGTTTCAAGTTGTTTATATCAAATGAAACTTGTCCGAAAACAATTTCCAGATAAATAAGGCCCAGCTTGTTGGTGCTTTTAGAACTGTACTGTAGGTAGCATTAGCACAAAGCTAGTCGGCTAGTTAACTGCTAGCAAACCAGCTCGCGTTTATCACAAGTCTGGATTTCATTATCTCATACAATTCTCAGTAATCATCTCAACCAATCTTGGATTTTGTTTAGCAAAAACATTAGGCAAATTAGCCAGCTAGCTTAGCACACAGACCCCAAAAAATTCTGCCTTGACTAAAAATTTGCATATCAGTGCAGCCACGGAGCTCATCTGTGAAAAAAAACACAAAGCGTGCTGTTTCCTAAAACACGGTGGACAAAATGTCTGTTACAAAACCGTGCTAATAAACCAAGATAAAAATGTAGACGTGTGTGTAGACGGTGCAGTTTTAGTTCACACTCACTACCTCGTCATGTCTTTACTATCTAAATGTACTTTATCACTTCTCTTTATCTACATGGGAAACTTCTTCACGTCAGACAAGATAGCAAGGTGCTTGATGTTTTTTAAGTATTCCTGGTGTCCACTGAGGTTTGTTTGTGTGTTAACTGAGGTGAATGGAAGGCTTCAGCGGAGCTTCTGCTCTTCATAATGAAGTGCAGCGACTGAAGTGGTCTTGACATTCAGCAGCTCTCAGCACTGTACATGTACGTGCGAGTTCACACAGGTACACAGGGTGCAGTCGCTCTGGCTTTCTGGAACATCCTTCTGTTCGCTAATTGGATTATTCAGGACTAATTTGCGGGGTCGGCGCTACTCTTTAGATGTCAGCTTCAGCTGCAGCCTTTGGGGTTTTTCCAACCACCGACTTTTATGTCAGTGGAGCAATTTTGCTACTTTAAATACTGATAGCATTGTATTTAATAAACCCAACTAGTGATGCAGCGTTACCAGCACTCTTGCTTTTAAGTTAACAGACTGTTACAAAGCGCTGACACTGGAGACTCCTTCCTTAAATGCCAGATAAACATCTCCTTACTTTGTGTTTTTTCCACAGTTTAGGTGGAGCTGTACAAAAAGCTGTTACTATAGAAACGGTAACGTATTAGAACCAGTGCATTAATCCCTATAAACCTGTGATGTTGTAGCTGCACTACTGTCAGAGCTGCTGTTACAGAAAATGAATCAACATCTTCTGACCAATCAGGGACGGAGAATCCTGCAGTGCTGCCGTATAGACGTTCCTGATGTACAGTGTCAGTGCTGTGGTGAATTACATGAAAATATCACAAAATATTGGAGATCTACGTTAGATCAATTAGTATATAATTTGCTTTCATTTTTATTGGTCACTTTTTTAAATCATAATTTTCATTTTACATGATGACCATTTTTCAAGCACTTTGTTAGCAAACCTGAGTATCTTGATACATGTGTATCACAAAAAATTCTTTACCATGACGAAGGCAACATGATTTATACACATTGCCCGGTTAAAACCATCTCCTGTTAAATTAACACACACACACACACACACACACACATGTAACAAAAGTCTCATATTCATCGTTTATCTCTATCTTTGCGTCGCTGCTTCTGCCTCCATGGTCAGAAGATGTGAAGCGTCAAGTCTCTATGGACCCATCGTGTTTGTGTGTGTGTCTAAAACACATGTAGGAGGACTGGGGCTGGCATCTGGATGCATGTCCTTGAGGTTTGTGTTTGGATGTGGGCTCCCGTGATGTCAGAAGATGACGAATGGCATCCAGCGACGAGGGTTACCGTGGCCATCGCCATGCCAACCGTTTCCACTCTGAATGCCCACACAGTGGAGGGTTCTACCCAGAGGACCCTGCTCTTTCTCTCACACGCTGTGTGTGGGTGTAATGTAAGGTTTTGCTCTTGCTTGGTGATTTGAAGTGAGGGCATTTGTTTTAATTAACGACTTATTTATGCAGACAAACCCAAATATGGGACTTCTGGAATATTCCTGCTGAAACACTGCATACGTTCATGTTGCATGAGCACATGCTGCTAGAGAAATTGTTTAAAAATACTTTTAATTTGCTTTGGTACGAGAGGAATAAAACACTTTGAGAAATGCTGTTATGGGAAAATAATGAACTTTAGCGTGGTAACTGGGGTAACTTCATCACACCTGCAGATGATGATTATTTTTCATACCAGTAGTGTGTTGCTCTTCTACAATGATTGAGAAAGTACAAATTTTAGAAAATATGTCACTTTTACCACTTCATCAGTAATCTTTCATCCATACTGCAAACCTATTCTAGAAAAATACGCCTTTATTTGTCACATAAACATCACTCTGAACCATCTTTGTTACTTCGGTGTCATTTTATAATAAATTTGTTTCTCATTTAGTGTAGTTTTTGATATTTCCATCTCTCAGGGCTAAAACAGTGACAAAAATGAGCCATGGCTAAAAAACTGTCATGTGAAATAGTGAAGCGTCTCAGAAAATACTGTATATAGAAAGAACTTATCTGGTTTCGTGACACCAAAATTAAACTTTGTGACTTTGGAGAACAGAAGTGCTACGCTTGGAGGAAAACGCAACACTGCTCATCTCCCAGTGAACACATTCCCCACAGTGAAGCATGGTGGTGGTGGCGTCACACGGCGTGTTATCCTTGCCCTCCTGATTGCTCATATGACTAACGTCACCTGTAGTTTGTCTTGGACCTCTGAAAGACACAGTTGGGTCGTATGTTTTTTTCTGTATATTTTACTTGCAGTAACAATGTCTGTGGCTTATTAGGGGGAAAAAAAAATTCTGTTTTTGCAGAAAAGATTACTTTTTTCTTTTAATTACTTGCCCTGAAAAGTTATAAAAAAAAAGTTTAAAAACCTTTTCAAATAGCCTTAATATTGTTTTATTATATTCTGTGTTAATGTAGTTTCTTGCACAAGTGTCTGGATTATTTGTGAGGAAAAAAAAAAAAAAAACCCAAAAACCAAACAAATAACTTCAATTCATGTTTTATTATAAAAAGAATTATTACCATAACACTTTTCTGTACTATTAAACAGTATATACATACAACACTCTGCCTCTAGCAGCTTTAAAGGAAACAGATTTGAGCCAGGTTCATTTGTAGCTTTTAAAAAAATAAATAAAATAACATTCCTTTAAGGACGTTACAAACCATCAGGGTGTAATAAAGTAACGCAACACTTCTCCGTTCAGTGTGAAACGAGTGCAATGGTTCATCAGAGTCCATCTGACTCCAGGCGAGGCCGGCGCTAATAATGACGTGTCTGTGTGGGCAGATTATGATTCAGATTACAACACACTTCAGTGTAGTCCAAGAAAATAAATTGTAATTGTGGTGTTTGCTTCATCTTTAATATATCTAGTGATAGCAGAGAGGATTGTCAGCCAGACGGTTTAACATCAGACTCATTTTGTTCCTAGATAAAGCTCATTGTGCAGTGAAGAGATGTACAAATAGAGGTCAGATTTGCATAGAAATAGCCTTCTAATGACGATGTCTCCAACTAGATGGTAAGGTTAAAGGGCTCTTCTACACTGTGTAAGGAATTAACACTTGGATGTGTGTTGTTACAGGAAATGCTGACCAAATGACCCTTTTGCTATAGCACCATGTCCCAAAGTGGTTTATTCTTCTTATGCCATAGCAATTTGCCAACAAAATTACAATTTTTTCATTTATTAATAATCACTTCATGTTTTTTTCAGCTCATAGTTATATCTAACGTTGAGGAACGAATTAATATCTTCTGCCCAATCAGATCTGAGAATTCAAAAGCGCTGTGGTGCAAGAAAGTTGTCCTTATGACAGCTTTAAGACCCCACAAGAGTCTCGGAATTCGAACATTCACAGAGCATTCAAATCCAAATAATAGTAATCGTAGTCCAATGTGGACGCAATATTCATTCCTTTTCGAGAAAGAGTTCCATCTATTCGGTCCTCTTCCTTCCGAAAACAGCGGACATACTCCTGACGATGCCCCTGAAGCCGGCCGTGCCCTTTTTGAGCGCCCTGGCCTCACGGATCAGGTCGAGCAGTTCGTGGAACACCATGAGCACGCCGTGGTACGCTTCAGCCGCAGAGATCTCGAAGAAGCTGCAGTCGGCAGAGAGCGCCAGGAGACGTCCTTCCTCACTGGACACGGCACGCCGGTGCTGCAGGTCCCGTTTATTCCCCACGATGATGAGCGGGGCTGAGCTGGAGAGTTTCTGCTGCGCTTGCCGGATGTGTTGGACCTGCTGTCGCACCACGTTGAAGCTCGCACGGTCACAGATGCTGTAGACCAGGATGAAGCCATCGGACCATTGCAGCTGCCTGTCGCTGATGTGGCCCACGTCTTCACCATTCTGCCAAAGATAGAAGGATTTTGAAATTCGATGCTGCTGCTTTACGATTTGTGACATCACACTGTTTTGTCAGGGATGACTTTACACCACTTTTCAAATCCAGCCTGTCAAACAGGTCACTGTTGTATTCTGATGTCCAAACCAAATTAGTACCTTAATCCTCAGATAGTTATGCTCATATTCAACTGTTTTTTTTTTTTTTTTTAAATATACCTTGGATTAAAAGTCAATAAAGTCCACCATTCCAAACAGGTGTGGTTTTAGGAATTCTCTCTTCAGCACAGGTCTGGTTTGCCATTTTACTAACTTCGGTCTTGAAAATCAAATGTCAAATTTATAAATAAATAAATAAAAAAAAAAAATAATAAAAAAAAAAATTCAGAGTGCTGGTTTATAATCCAACCAATTTTTTTTTTTTTTTTTTTACTGAAAAGATTAAAATATAGAACATACGTACAGATGATAAACCTCAAAGGGCATGGTGGCATTACACTCTTAAATAAAAAGCCCTTTGGTTAGTTAAGATTAGATGTCTGAATTGATTCTATTCATCACCCGTACTAACATTTGGTACTACATTTAACCACGAGGAAGAGGAATTTAGGTACAACCATGACCAGCCTGTCTAAGGCTCCTGGATCAAACATTAATATCTGCAATTAACCTCCAATTCTGAGATGGACCAAACCAGCCATGTCTCAGAAGGGAAAGACAGTATTGTAAAGAATGCAAGGTTCACGAGCTTGCCTTTTTTCTTCCCCCCTCCAAACCCAGTTAGTTGGAACATACATACACTCCTGTTGGAACATACATACACTCATACACCATGCAGAATGAGCTTTCTTACCGGTCGACAAAGCGAGTCCCAGATGTTGAAGCAGATATCTCGGCCATCAATCTTATCGTGATGACTGTATATGGATTCTGGAAGAAGGAAAAACATTTCTTAATGAAGGACACTGGGAAAACAAATTAATTATGAACTTTATTATATTTACAAGGATTTGTAGAAGTACCACATGGAGATTGAGCTTCTTACCTATAGAGCCGTATTCTCCAATAAATCTTCTAGTCAGGAAACGTACTATTAATGCTGAGAAGAGGAAGGAAAAAAAACCAACTCATTTTTAAAGACCTGTTCAAAATGCATTTGATAAGACAATTGTGCATGATCAATAAATTCCTCATTATAGATTAATAGACTCATACTATATCATATGGAGTTAAAATCCCATAGTAACTATTATTGCTTTTCTAAAGAACACAACTCACCAGATTTCCCGACATTTTCAGCTCCAAGCAGTAAAATATTGGCCTCCACTTTGGTCTGATTTGTGTCCATCCTCTTGCTGCTGTAGCGGGTACGAGGCTCCACCTGAACCACCATCTGTAACGTGAACTCAGCTCCAAATCAAGCAGTCAACGTGTGAAGTGCTATAGCGTGGAGAGCTGCTTTATATAAGCTGAGTGGGTGTGGGCGTGGCCTCACTCACACTCTGACCAATCACAACTCCGCGCGCGGGCTGTTAGATTTACACATGGACTTGAATGTTTGCGATTCTTTTGAACGATTCGAGTCATTTAACTCAGTGATTCATTTTTTGCTTATCAGGCAAAAAATGGTTTAATAGTCACACAATGTGTTTTGTAAGTTTGTCTGTTAAACGTTGCCTTATAAAATCCGTTTTTACTAGATAATATTTTCACACTTTATTCTAAAGCTTTATTTCTCATATAGGTGTGACTTAAAAATGATAATGATTACTCATATACATTTGTCACATGGTGGGATGTTGTTTTTTTCCTGAGCTTGTATAACACTTGCACTTTTTGTGTATTTTTTTTAATTTTTTATTGTACTTGAATATAAACCTACTGTGTATGATGAATGTGCACACGTATTTTAAACCTCTTTTAGTCTTACAATTTGTTGCTTGGTGAACTAATTTGGTTATTGCTGAAATATGATCCAATTTTAGATGAAAACGGAATACGATATAAGGTGGAAGTTAATCGACATATACTTTTTGGAAAAATTAAATGAACGAATCTTCCATCGGTTCATGAATCCAGGGATTCGGTTCAAGCGCGTCGACACACAGCTACACATAACTGGCACGCAATTATCCAAAGCACTGTGCATTTACCTATTATTTACCGAAGTATTCTACTCTTTTCTTTCGAAATGGGGCTTATGAAAGCTCATTCAGAGCAGCTTGTAATGCATGAGACAACTACAATAGACACTGAATAGAAAGTGCATACACATGAGATAGGGCTTTTAGCAACTCGTTAGCAGTGTGCATAATTAGCGATGCAACTTTGGACCCACAGCTGCAAAGAACTCAGGACAAGTTTGTGCTTGTGATGTACACTGAGAGCCAGGTCTGAACTGCACTCCCTTTGTGTCAGGCTTGATCAGGCTGGAGAGACAAACCGCTGTAGACAAAGTTTAACACAGCAAATTTGTGAAGAAAAAAATAAAATCACCTCTATTCTCTGTTGGACGGTTTTTAGAGACTTTGCGCCCTCTGGTGGTTAAAGTAACCTGCAGGACCGGGGGATTCAGATGCATGCACACTTCATGCCAAAAAAAAGAGACAGGGTCATAGGAAAGAAAAATATATGTGCTAGTGACGCATACAAAGATAACAAATGCTTTGTTCTGTTGTAATGTGAGCACAACTGCAGTGTCTCTCTCTCTGACACACACACACACACACACACACACGTCCGCCTTTCAAGGACCTTCCATTGACATAATTAGCAATACAGGCAACACACCAACCAAAATAAAACCTTATGGCTTGTTTAGCTTTTTAAACAAACAATTGCAGTTTTTGTAAAAAGTTAGTTTTTTCTTATAAAGACCAGCCAGATGTCTCCACAAGGTCAAAACTGTCAAACATTCCTATCATTGTGGGGACATCTGGTCCTCACCAAGATATAAACGCTGCACCCCCCCCACACACACGTTAAAATTACCCCAGTGTCCAGAAAGTGTGTAATATATTTGATATGCAGATTTCCTGTATTTATAGATCACCTCTAATAATGTCTTACACTCTCACACACATTATTATACTCATTTTACTAATATAAAAGACATTGCATCATTTTGAAGTAACAGCATGGAATATATTTATGTCACAGTTTTCCTATATAGTTTTTCACAAAGCCAAAAGGATTTTCTACTCACTAACACTATTGGGTTTTCCATCCAAGCCTTTAATACACATTAAAAATGTGTTTAAAAAAAATTTCAGAAATGTAAAAAAAACCAAAAGGCTATTTCATATAGGAAAAAAAAACCCAACATCAATAATTCAATGAGCTTCAGTTAGTGTTTAATCCTGGTCAGGTTTGCAGCAGGGAACTCTCCCATGGGGGAACAAGGTTTTACAGTCAGCTGCAGATGGAACATTGTTAAACTTTGGTGTGACAATAAAACCAAAATAATGGAAGTGATTTTTCTGAACAAACGATGAAATGAGGGATGTAACATACTGAAACAAGTTTAAACTCAACCCAATTTCATTATAACATAGGTCATGGACACCACTACTGATCAGATTAATTATAAAGAATAAAACCCAAGTGGTTCAGGGTGGATTTTTCCCCTTTCAGTGAATGAAGCATGTAATCTATATTTTAATAACGTTATTTTAACAGTACCTCCGCGGTAATCAGCTGTTTAAGTGCGAGAATGATTTAGTGTCCGATCAAAATTTATTTCAGGAAATAAAACAAAGCACAACCCACTGATGCACTGCTCCCACATGGGGAAAAAAAGGAAAGAATAATTAAAATGTGCAAAAAAAAGTGCAAAACACCAGCGAGAGAGATCAGATTTAATTTCGTGTGGCTTTGAGCTTTCCCTCTCTCCATTCCTCCGTTCGCTCTCCTCTATGCGGGTCTGTGAGGAGTGACGGGTGTAAATCAGTCCCGAACACACCGCGCAGCTGCTGAGAGAAGAACCTCTGGAGATGTTCCACGTGTGGTGCTTTCTAGTGGAACAGAAGGACCAAAACCAGACAATTCACATATTATGAATTCATTTCTCATTAATGAAGATTTCAGGAAATTCAAGATTAAGGGATTGTAAATTCATTAAAAAAGTTAAACAGAGTGCTCTCTTTCTGATGGTAATAATATTTCCCCTCTTTGATAACACAGATATGCTGCATATTTTTCACTTCACAGGTGACAATCTGAGCGTTTACACGTTTAACCTGTTTTTCCTTCCGTCATTTATAAATGACGAAACGGCTTTGCGTCTCGCGCTGACATGAGAGATGAAGGCGGCCAGGCCAAACCGTACGCGTTTACCTTTGAGGAATTGAGCAGCGTGTTGAGGAGAAGCCACAGGTCGGACACGAACTCTGCAGGCGTGCGATACGGAGGTGTGATCTTCCCCATCAGACGCCCTCGAACCAGAGTCACGTCAACGTAATGAGGAGACGACGGCTGACGGAAAGAAAAGCCACGTGTTCACATTATACGGTGGTGCTTGAAAATTTGTGAACCCTTTAAAGCATCTACAACTCTTTTTCTGGGGTCCTCAGAAATTGGCTTTGTTTGTGCCACGATACACTTCGACAAACGTGTGTTGTGAAGATCAGACATTGATAGATCCCTGTTCACCTGACTGAAAACACCTGACTCTAATTTCATCTTCAAATTAACTGCGAATCCTAGAGGTTCACATACTTTTGCCACGCTGAGATAGGTAATACTGGTTCATTTTCCTCAATAAATAAATGACCGAGTATAAATTTTCTCTCTCTCATCTGTTTAATTGGGTTCTCATTGTCTTGTGCGGAAATCTAATGATGTTTTAGGTCAGATTTATGCTAAGAGCTCACAAACTTTCAAGCACTATTGTACAAAATCTGAGACCACGTTACAAATCTGGGATTTCTTTTTTTTTTTTTTTATTTAATTTGAAACTGGAAATAAACAGAATGTGGTAGAATTTTGTCTAGACGGTTCCTTATAAGCATAACGTAGTCCTTGCACTGATGTTGGAGTGTCATATGTTGTTTACTCTCTAAAATAGATACTGTGTGTGTGAGAGTTGTGCTTACCATAGCTGACCAGTAGAGGGCTGAGCTGTGTTTATGGCAGCTGAGAGACAGCAGGAGGTACTCACATTTCTGTCATCAAGAAGGCAGAAAAATCAGAGCTTCAGTTAAAGCCGAGGTGTCGGCGTGCAGGTGTAGATGGAGTGTGACATGACTCTCACCCTCTGCTCATACAGACTGAGACACGGAGAAGCAGCGGGTTCTGGATGCACATGACGATCTCCAGAATGAGAGAAATCTCGGCACAGCACGCACTGCCACTGATCAGTCCTGCAAACATGATCCTTAGAGTAACTGCAATGTATTTTAATAAGGATTGCCTACTTACATTGCCTGACCACTTTATTAGGAACGCCTGTACATTCGTGCACTTATCCGGTCGGCCAATCACGTGGCAGCAGAGTAAATGTGTGAAATCATGCAGATACCGATCAAGCGCTTCAGCTAATGTTTACATCAAATATCAGAATGAGGAGAAACTGTGATCTCTGAGTGTTCCAGAAACTGCGGTTTTTCACACACATCCGGGTCAGTTCTGCGAGTTGAGACGCTTTGTTGATGAGAACGCCGAGACTGTTTCTACAGTAGCTCAAATAATCACTCTTTACCACCACAGTGAACAGAAAAGCATCTCAGGAGGATGAGCTACGACAGCAGAAGACCACCTCAGGTCTCACTCCTCTCACACAAGAACAGGGATCCTAGGATTTACTAAGAGCCTAGACTTACGCAGGTGTGTAGATGTAGACCGAATACGAATAATCTTCCCTGCATAAATACTGGCTTGATGTTTGGACAGAGATTGTGCGTGTGTGTTTACAAGACCCACGTGGTTAAGGAGATTACTGGTAAGTGACAGTCTCTGTGGAAAGCCCGTCGGCACACACAGCACTGGAAGAGTCTTCCTGAGATCCTGCAGGCGGCGCAGTGATGTTTTTTGACCAGCAGGGGGTGAGACAGGCATCTGGGAACAACAGACTGAAGAGGAACTCATGTTAAATAGAAATGAACACTGTACGGTACATTATGACACATGATGTTTGATAAACTAGAAGAAAATACAGATTACTTCTAGAGAGAGAGAGAGAGAGAGAGAGAACTAAAGACAGACATGAGCAAGGTGCGAAAGATGTAAAGCGAAACAGATAGTAGACAGAGACATGGAGAGAAAGAGACAGACAGGCAGACAGTGAGACACACGGACAGAAATACACTACATTAGATAGCTAGCATGCTAGCTATGAAAATGAATAAGCATGAAGTACAATTATTATTTAAAAAGCTAATATTAAAAAAAGATAGTATACTGTAATAAAAGTTAATGCAAGTTGTTTTCTGATCCCCACAGACTTTGTTTCTATTTCATCAATCTTCGTGTCAGAGCGAACGCTTGTTAGCTAGCTAACAAACATGACTACAGGTTTTAATTACACAAAATAATAGCCTTTGTTTTTTTTTGTTTTTTAGTAAATTTGCTAACAAAACCATCAATATAACTGTTTTATATACTCAATAGTTGACCAGATTTTGACTAACAACCTTGACTGCTGCTTTACATCCTATGCTAGTTAGTCTTACGCTAGCTAGCTTGCTAATTCGTGTACTTAAGTTAAAATCCTACAGGAGAGGTCATATTTGTAACGCGAACTATTCAGCAGGCAATGTTAGCACAGTCCTGTGTTTATGTAGCCATGTTAGCTAATGATAAATAAAGTTTTTTTTTCCTCTGTCACACATGCTCACTTTTTTTGGCTTGTTTGTTTTTGTTTTTAAAGGTGGGAAAGGCTTTACTGGATCCAAATGTGTTTTAGTAGAATCAAATGAGCTTAAAATGGCGTAGAAACAGATTTAAATTTATTTCCTTCCTCTGGATTTTAGGGAATCGTGTGTAACTCGTCGCTGATGATTTCCGAGAACATGACAGACAGCGGACACGTTTGTTTCCGAGACAGGGAGCATGCTGATTACCTTTCCATCCTTCCGGATCGCATTGAACTGAAATCCAGCACCATGTCCTCTCCGCACAACACGGAAAGCGGGAGGACTAAAAGACGGATAATCACGGATGGCTAAACGGCAGAGTGAGACACGAGGCAGCCAGTCTCTGCAGGAAATATGTATAAAGCAAACACATTAACATATTGAAATAAACACATTGTATCGAACGCTAAGCCACGGGCCATAATCGGGCGATCTCTCACCTTCCCAGGGATTCCAGGACAACCAGATTTGCTGTATATTGAGTTATAAAAGATGTTAATGATGAAGTGTTTTCTTAGAAATCCATAGACACATTTTTTATTTATTTATTCATTTATTTATTTATTTATTTAAGGCATTAGAATGAATCTTAATAAAAGTTTTGCAGTTATGACTAAAATGCTTGGTTAGTTTCTTTATGCAATGAATCTGTTAACATTTTTCCGGCCCTGAAATAAGCTCCGCCCCAAACCTAAGCAGAGCTGATCAGCCCTCATCTTATCCTTAAAATATATAGAGAAAGGTATGCAGTGTGTCAGGGTTTGAGGGGTTTCAAATGTGTATATTCAATGAATCTGGATTTCTAGAAGAGCGTGTTCAAGGTTTTGTGACTTTTTCCAGAGTTAAAAATACATTAATACAATAATCCTAATTTTGGAGAAACCTTAAAATGACAGTATTGTGAGGCAATTGATCTGGCTACTTTCTTAAGGATTTCAAGATTCTTCTGAGCATTTTCTGGCCCTGAAATTAGCTCCGCCTCTAGCCAGACCAAAGACACTCAGCATCGTTCCCTTTTCTTAAAAGAAAACTTACTAGTAATTCAACAGGGATCAGTTAGGGGGACACGTTAAGGCTCATCATCGCAGACACCAGACAGTTCTAAAAATGACATATTGCTCCTTTAATCTAAGTGGCTGTACCATTGAGTTCCTAAACAATTAATGGATTTTTTTTGTTTGTTTTATCAATACTCAACGTATTGATATTGTCTGTGCCAAGTATGAATACATTACTGATGAACTGTTTGATATACAGTACAGTATAATGTGGAATAAAACCATTATCTAAAGCCTCATACTGTATAAGCCCTATACAAGTAGGGACTCACGTTGTATCAAGTCTTTAACCTATACATTTTCTGAAAAAGTCATGAACGCGCATTTCCTGATTTTGAACCCAAGCCAACAAAAATCATCTAAGTCCAAAATGAAATATGCATTCATTCTACATCACCTTCATCATCTCTGATCTTTGTTACAGGTTCAGCTTTCTCATTGTAGCCCTATGGAAAGGTGATGTTAAGGAAGATTGATTAATGTAATAGACAGTATATATTGAATTAGTTTGAAAATAGAATAAATAAGGTTAAAATAGGTTAAAAACATTTAAGTGTATTTATGTTTCAAAGTTT
>JAQQZX010000021.1:2537024-2549405 GCA_030068355.1 Notoglanidium maculatum | reverse complement strand
AAGGTAAAACTTTAATGAAACAGGAGAACCCAGGGTAGCTACCCCATTTAATGCCAGGAGGGCAAAGGGGTGCTACATCATCATCCTTCTGTAGCAGAGAGGAAAGCAGGACAGATAGAACTGTACAGCATCCAGAGATCTGACACAAAGTTCATAGTACTGCAATCTAACAGAAGCTGGTATCATTTTTTTCAAGCTAATCTCTACCTCATCTTTAGTACAGGTATACATGATCACCACAGACTACAGGGTTATGAAGCGCTAAAAAATCCCCAAAACACTTAAACCTTCCAGCAAAAGGTAATTTTTTTACGTAAATATCTAACTCTGTGCATGCTCTTTCAGAGACGGGACTACTTTTTCAGATGGATGAATTTGTCCTTGAGTGGATGTGTGCATGTGATGCATCATCGAAACAACCAAACCGACTGGAATGACTTTTTAGTTGTATATTAATGTGAAAGAATGATATGTTAAAAAAAACTTTTTAGCCAAGATCTTCTGACCAATCAGAATCAAGAAATCAAGAGCGCTGTGGTATAAAACAACACAGTAATGGCTTCTGTATGACTTCCTCTCATATCTTTACTGATGAGTTTAAAAAAGGTTTCCAGATCTGCCATTCTTTCTGTTCTCTTCCAGGAAAATGTGTTGAAATTGCCGCCTGTGGTAATTATACATAAAAATTTACTAGATATTAAAGATCAGACTAAAAACAATGGTGATTTTAATAAATGCAGCTCATTGTTACCGTTAGAGGACGGCGATGACTGTTCAGGAGATCTGCGATCTCTACAGCCTCAGGTTGCTCTTTAACTGAGACGCTTTGGGTCGGGTTTTGTGCAGAATCGATCTGCAAGCCCTTCGCATGAACACGGTTAGTTGGTGAGCTGATGTCTGGTTTTTCATTCTTACACGTGAGCGAATTCTCAGACATGGTAATGTTTAAAGTCTCTTCTAGAGATCTCACTTCCTGTAACGTGGTGTCATCTTTATTTAAACTCATCAGTTCCTCAAGACCTGTCCACGGAACTGATGAGTTTGCTTCAAAGGCTCGGAGATCACTTCTGGAGTGTGAGGGTCTTGAGTTCATCACATGAAACTGCGCGACAGGGTTGATATTTTTCTCAGCCGTGTTTGGATTTAGCAGATCTGCCCATTTGTATGACTCATAAAACAGGTTTCCTGTGAGATTTAGCTGGTGAGACGTCTGCAGTCCTGACTGATCTGGGTTCGAGATCAGGGGTTGGACAGAAGGATCAGAATGCTTCAGTTCCTGTTTGTTTCCATCACTTCCACTAGAGGGCGCATTAAGATGCGAGTCAAATCTTTGTATATGAGCGTCAACAGTTTCAGGAGAACGATTAAGAGTCTGCACTGAATGATCCCCAACTAGGCCTCCATCTTTATGTAGTCTTGTGGAGGGAATGTCGGACGCCACCAGCGGGGTTTCATCTGGCCGTGCGGCGCTAGAACAGGGTTCTGCTTGGCTTGTACCAGTTCCAGCTGGTTTACATGGTGAGCTGCGAGCTGGAGCTATCAGTGACCCTTTACCTGAATGCGAGATGTGTTTAACGGTCGACTGCAGAAGCAGAGGAGGGTCTCTAGGCTGGTAAGGGTGATAAGACCATGACCGTTTTGATCTGGGCCAGCCAGAGTACAGGTTATCGTGTGAAGATGACGACGAGAGACGAGAACGGATGGATGATTTTGGAGCCTGGCCTTTAGGATCTTCTTTGATACATTTCCTCGAGCCGATCTGCGGCATAGCGACAGACGGAGATGAACCCTGACCTGTAGTGGACGGAGGAGAGGTTTTTTGGACGTTTGGGGTGAGGATTTGGTTGGGATCTTTATCAGGTTTAGAGCAAGCGAATGGAACTTTTCTGGCCTCGATGCACCCTAGGATGAACGTAAACACCACATACAGGAAGCAAACAAACAAATAAAATACCCCAATACCATGAAGTTATGACTCAAGCATCCATCTAGTAATGACCACAGAAGTCTTACCAAAGGCTTTGAGAACTTTCTTTACATTGAGCTCATTGCTGTGGAAGTACAGCTGCACCATGGTGCTCATGGGAAATGCTGTTTGCTCCAACAGGAACTGCAGCTGATGGTGAATCTGAGTGGGAAACGTCACAGTGCGGCATATTTATCACTCGTTTACCATTTAGGATCGCGCCACTGAATATCATTTTATAATTTTGTTTTGAAAAGGAACGAGCCGTGTTTTTTATCCACCTGCTTCTTGCAGGACAGAAGGACAGTGTGGTCCTGCGAGTCCAGAACTTTCTCCGTGAAGGTCAGCACGTGGTCCTGCTTCCCCTTCAGTCTCTGGAGTATCATCCGTCTCTCTTCGATCTTCTCTTTCTCACTCCTGCACACGTCCTGCGTCAGAGGCAAAGTGACTTAAAATAAAACAGAGTTTAATATTATTTGACAATTGGAAGGAATTTATCGTAAAAATCAGCGTCTGGATCTCACTTTGGTTTAGTTAGCAGCTGTGACTCCTTGACATTTATAACTGTGTTGTGTGTGAATAAGTGGGCCTGATAATGCAAAGAAAATGAACAGGTACCTGAGACCGAAAATAACCCAGACTGCTGGTTGGAATGCTGAGCTGAATTATAATTAAAAGTGTGTGTGTGTGTGCATGCATGTTGTACCTCCATCTCGTTGAGGAGTTTGCTCGCTTTCTTCAGTACCATGTTGCAGAGTCTGGCTACAGTGTTCTTCACGTCCAGACGCAGTCGCGCTTGCAGCTCCTCCAGGTCAGACAGTCTGAGAGAGAGGAGAAGGAAAGACATGATTATCGGAATCAGGAAAATGGTCAAACATGACGCCCCAACATGTATGTGTGCTCATACATCGTAAAATGTGACAAACTGAGATAGATATTGCTCACAATGTGACCTCCAGATGTTGCACATCACTTTAAATCTTTAAATAGTTTATCTGATTTTTAAGGAGGTGAAACTGTATAGTATAAAGGTTTTTATCTAATTGTTTACATTTCCTAATAGAACTACTATTAGGTTTGTATTTTTGAGGACAAGGTTGAATTTTTTTGCCATCCACATCAGCATAACACTCCATGCATTGTAAGAAATAAAACGCTTGGGGGTGCGCTGTTGTAGGAAAATAATCAACACTGCGGTAATGTGATGCGACCTGACGCAAAGCAGGGTTACTGCTACCGCCCCAATGCTGATGATGCATTGATTATCAATAACAGCATGTGCTGAAGTGTTTTAATCCTCTTACACCATAGCAATGGACAATTTTTAGTTATGAAAGAACGATGTTGCACTTTTTATCCGTTTATAGTTACGTTTAATGTTAATGAATGTCCAGGAAACCAGTTCTCACTCATGTCGTAGCAGTTATCAACAGTCAGTCAATCACCAGCCTCTCGTTTCCTCTCTTTAAGTTTAAAAAACCAAAAAAACAAAACAAAACGCAGCTTGTCACGTGAATGAGGAACTCCAAAGCCTTCTGTCTTGGTACTTAAAGTGCCAGCACTGGAGTCTCCTTCCAAATGTGTTAAATAAACCTCTCCTTAGAGAAAACGTCACCACATCAAGTTTGTTTATGTGGACCGCCACGTGTATGCTGTTCCTATAGAAACGATAGCGTATTAGAATGAGTGCATTAAAGGTGCAGTAGGCGATTCTTATCCAATTCACTTTTAGTCAAATTCAGAAAATATCTTGTCACAGTTTGCAAGTTGGTGCAAAACACAATCTGGTGTTTGTACACAGCCCTGGCTCTGTAAACAAGGAAACAAAGAAAGTGGTTCAGACCATGATACACAACACTATTCCAGCCAATCAGCAACAGCGAGCGTATTCCAGTCAATCAGAGGGAAGAGGTGTCGCTTTTAGCGTTCATGAATTTGGGGGCGGAGCTTCTGAAGGAGCACAGAAGGAAGGTGTGTATTTGTTTGGCTGTTGAATCGATGTTGGATCGATTCTCCAGAATCGATGACTGCACCTTTAATATAAGCCTGCGTGAGCTGTGGTTAAAATACTAAACATGCAGTTAACAGAAATGAAGGTTTTGATAGGCACTAACCTTCCCTGCAGGGTATTTAGACTCTTCTGGACACTCGGGCTTTTCTTCTGAACCTTCTGGACCATCTGACGGATTTGTTTTGTCTGCTTCTCCAACGCCTCGTGACTCAACTGCGGTCTGAACGACACAAAGTAGTCAGGTTTAGCTGCAAACTTTAAATCTTATCTGGAAGGTACTTTATCAGGCACACCTACACACTGGTGCCAAACAGTACAATAGATCGGAAAAAACGGCGTCCTTTTGGACATCCTCCTGCTATTATAGCGATGTTTACAGTTCTGTTAAAAACATGTACAGGACCTGTAACATTCATAACCTTTGAGAGCAATCATTTTCAGCCTAAACAATCACACTGAGATTAAATAATCCACTGTAAATATGTTATAAATCATTCCTACGGGTGATCGGGATGAAGCGGTGGACACTGTCTGCAGGTCAGCTGCTCACACATCAGACAGAAACTGCTGATCACTTCCTGCTTGTGGATCAGACACATGCCGAATCCTTGATTCTGATTGGTCGATTCGTTTTCTATAACATAAATCATATTAATGCACACATATTCAAATTCAACTTGTCTGGTGGACACACGCGTAATTGATAAATATATACTGTAAAACATCATTATTTAAATAATCGGAGGCTAGTGAAGGCACGGCCATTTACCGCTGCTATAACGCGAGTGATCACAGCAGCTTACTTGTTCAACAATAAATGTAGCTTTAAGTGGGTAAAAATTATGATGCTTAATTTTTAGTAACACAAATATATAATTGCTGTGCTGAGAGAGGAATAAAAAGACTTCAGGGCGTGCTGTTACAGGAAAATCATCAACTCCAGGGTGTAAATCTGCTTCACACAACACCATCACTGACAAATTTTTCTTTAAAAGGAAAACTGTTTTATTCCTTGCAGAATTATATGAACTATAAATGTGTATACTATAAAGATATCTCAAAGATAATGAGAATATAAGAGCGGTAGACTGAACTCTATAGAGAATAATGCATGTAAAGGTAATAATGCACGTGTGAGCTGACCTGGAGTTACAGTACGGATAGAATGCTCACGTGTGCCTTCAGATCCATTATGAGCTGCCATACACACGGCACACAAATTCTCCTGACACTCAACACACCAACCGGACGTGGATGGGTTAGCACAGCTACTGCACTGAGAGACAGGGAGAGAGAGAGAGAGAGAGCGAGAGAGATTGAAGATTAAAGTTCTGCATTAGTGATCAGGATAAAGCCGAGCAGCTGAGGATTATGGGTTATTCTCATGGACCCAACCATGGCATCTTGCTGGTGCTGGGATTTGATCCAAAGCCTTAACCAGAGAACTGCGCTTCAGCACCCAAGCTTAAACTGTCACTCAGGATTAAAGTACACATTTGGGATATTATTTCATAACCAAATCCTGATTTTCCAGTAAACAAGTATTTCGTCGTGCATGCTGTGGTTAGCAAGAAGGTTCTGGGTTCCCGGGGCCTTTCTGTGTGGAGTTTGCATTTTCTCCTCGTGCCTGCACAGGTCTCCTCTGGGTGCTCTGGTTTCCTCCCACAGCCCAAAGACATGCAGATTAGCTCAACTGGCTACTCTAAACAGCCCATAGGTGTGAATGTGAGTGTGAATGGTTGTTTGTCTCTGTGACAGACTGGTGACCTGCCCAGGGTGTACCCCACCTCTCACCTGAACTCGGCTCCAGCTTCCCCGCAACCCTGATCGATAAGCAGTTTAGAAAATGACTGAAAGTGTTTTGTTCCCGCCTTGTTTCGGTCTTTCTGATTCTGCTTCGTTTAGGAATGTTCTCTAACAAACTCTGAGATCAAAAAACTGAGTCCATGTCAGGTTGAATCTGCTGAACTGACACAAACACGACTCATTTATGAATTTCACAGCAATGGGGGTGAATACATATGCAAGGCCCATAGTCACTTTGTTACTTACACAGCGGTTTATGTGGCGTTTAGGCAACAACGGGTTCCTGGTGACCTCATTCGGGTCATATTTCTCATGACAAACAGGACATTCTGAAAAAGCAGAACAAACCGTAATTACAGCCTTGAGATACTTTAAAACATACTGCTAGTTTAACACACGGATCCATGGTGTAAAGACATGCGCATGAACACGGAGCTTGTAATGAGACATGGAGCACACTATTTACGTTCATCTTCACTCCAGCATTCAGATAAGTGACGTACCGGTGACTTTCTCCGAAACAGCGAAGCAGCGGATGCACAGAGTGTGCAGGCAGGGTAACAGCTGGGGATCTGATTCAGGGCCGAGCATCAAACTGCACAAAGCGCAGCAGGAGAAATCCCGCGAGTCCATCTGATGAGGTGAGCTGACTTCAGTCATCTCTCGATTAGGTCTGAAAAGCACACAAGTTCACCACGGGAAAGTCTTCACGGTGGACTGTGGTTTCTTGCCAACATGACAAGTTGCTTTTTTTATTATTATTATTATTATTATTAACTTCAAGAATGAGATAAAAATACAGACGCTGGTGAAGGAGTGACTGTTTACTGCTGCTAAAATGTAAATGATTTCACAAACTAACTTTTCTCCTGGACCTTCCACAAAAATGATAAATGGATAACATATAAATGGAAAGTATAACATATCGTTCATGAATAAAAACAAATTGTAACTATTGGAAAATGACTGTGGTATAAGTATTCCCACTTCATGTCCAGGGTTCCTGGGATAAGCTTCAGCTCCATCATGACCAGGATAAAGCATGTACTGAAGATGAATGAATGAATGAATGAACATTTACAAGTTTAAAATGCTTCTTTAAAGATTTTTAGGAAACATGCTTTATGTTTAACCGAAATGATCAGAAATAACCTTCTGCTCAACTGTAGGAAATCGAGGCTCTTTTATTAGTTGAATACATGAACTTGTTCAGATAATAGACCAACTTGTTATTTATTTATTTTTTATTTACAAACTTGGCAACATATAAGAACAAACCTGTCATACAACTCCAGGGATGGACAGTAACCAAGTACATTAACTTGCATACTGTACTTAAGTACATTTTTTGAGTAACTTTGCGAATTTTTTTTTTAGAAACGTACAACTTCTATTCCAACTTCATCACTGCCTACTGAAATTCTCCGTCCAACCTGAGAAAGCACGTCGAGCATTCGTTTAATCCCAGATTAACATTTTAAACAAAGCTAGCCGTGCTTGTAGTAGTTACAATTTTTAATGCTATGGTTTGTCAGATGATTTTTGATGGATTTGCCTGCAAAGGGGGTGTTAAATAAATAATAATAAAAAAAAACAACATTTTTTGTCCTTTTGTCTTTGCACCACATTCTTCTGTCAGCGCATTCTGTAGGTGGTTTCAGAGTCATTAGGGTCTGTAAATGCATGATGGCAACAATATGCTGACATTAAAAAGTACTTTTGAATACTTGAGTATTTTTAAAAGCAAGTACTCCTGTACTTTAACTCAAGTAAAAATCTGTCTGAACATCTTTCACTGTATTGGAGTAACATTTCAGCAGGAGTATCTATAGTTTACTGGAGTAATGAAGTTGTGTACTTTGCTCAGCTCTATACAACTCAGCATGTGAGATGAAAATAAAATCATTATGAGCTGAAGATGAGGAATGTGGCTAGATAAATCATCCTCTCACAGGAAGCTGACTATTCATACATATAACTAAACCACTAACTAAGTCATGATGGTTTGGGGTTTAATGAGAAAAAGGTTATTTTTAAACTTTAAACTTAATTATTAAACTTTAATATGGCATAAGAAGGATAAACCTGGGGTTTTTCTCCCCTTTCCTGGAATAATATTAAGAAACTTACAGTCCGATTTAGGTTTTCAAACCCAGCAACGCGTGAAAAGCTGTTTGTCTGAACAGCCAATCACAGGCCTCGGTAAGCATCACGTGATCTGCTTCTTCTTCTGGATTTATTAGCGAGTTGATCAACAGATTTCAGGTTCATTATCGCCACCTACTGATCTGGAGTGTAGACTAAGGCTTTACCGTTTATCTATCTATCTATCTATCTATCTCACTCAATAAATAAGTACTACTATTTATCATATTCTGTTTATTAGTCTTGTTGATCCCAATTCTACAAGGAGTTTCCAAAACTTGTCACCTGACGATTTTCTTGCAATATTACTGATATTTTCTTCTTCAGTCTCAGTGCATTCTTTAACACGTCTCTCTCTCTCTCTCTCTCTCTCTCTCTCTCTCTGAATCATACTTCTAGCAGCATAAAAAAATGCTCCACTGTTTCTTCCTCTCCACAATACTCACACTTTCCATTACTATGTTTAGGGGGTTATTTACCCATCTATACATCTACATACCGCCTACATTTTATTTATTTTTTTTTATTTCATGCCATTTCCTATTTGCTGTATGCTTATCATAAATAAAATCTGGAATAATATTAAGAAACTTACATATATGTAATGTGCTCTGGTTAGGCAGTGGATAAGCAGCATGGGAAATGGATGGATGGATAACGTGTACTGTATGTTGTTAACGTAAATGCGGCTTCTTTGAATTGGACAATTCTAAATATTAACTCACAAAATCATTGTTGAGTATTTCTAATGTTGATTGGTAAAATAAACTAATAAAACAAAAGAAGAGATTGTGAGTTTCGCTCACAACCCAATTTGTAAATCAAGCGACCCTGTGTAGTGCCTAGTTTGGGAACGCTCGCCATATGATAGGGTGCCAATACTTTTGTTCTAATTCAGTGGCTAGTCTTACTTGTTTTTACTTTATTGATTAGTTTTGGACTGCTGTCTTTTGTGTCATTAATATGAAATGACCGAGGTTCACAAAATGTCCATTGAGTTTGTGCTGTAATTAAAATGAGTAAGCGGTTTAAGGTGAGACAAATTAAATCTACATAAATTTGCATATTTAATAAAACTAAAACTCTTTGCTGTTGTTAGAATTAAATCTTTATATCGTGGTGAAGGCGGTCAAGTATAAAAGACTTTGTTGGAAAATCATTTGTCTATTGTTCATTCATTCCTCCCTCTTCATCTTTGCTCTGGGTTTCCCTGGTTTCCTCCCACCTCCCAAAAACATGACAGTAAGTGGACTGGTGACTCTAAATTGCCCCTAGGTGTGAATGTGTGTGTCCATGGTGCCCTGTGATGGACTAGAGCCTCATCCGGGGGGAATTCTCCTGCCTCATGTCTAGGGAAAGACTCCAGATCCACCGTGACTCTGATCAGGATAAAGAGTTTACTGAAGATACATACATTAATATAATACATTTATACACATAAATCTTTCTTTAAATGGGTGTTTAAATACAGGTTAAAATAATTCTTTATAATTATCAGGAATATTTATTTATACAATAAAACTTGTATAAAAAAGAAACTGTGTTTCATAATTAGTTTAAAAAAAGAAAATCCAGAAAAGGAAATGTGGATGTACTCTATAACACCAAACCAAAATTCCTCGCTGGAATGACAGGAATATGTCAAAACTTTTCTTTGCAAAAAAAAAAGAAAAAAAAAAAAAGTTTATTTATGAATGAAACCAAGTGCTTGAAGAGGGAAATTAAATCATTTGTTCCAATATTGTACATCCTCTAAAGTCATGTTTTCTTTTAACATTCGAACCACACTGACAGCATCCAGGGAAGAGGGGATATAAGTCAATAACCTATAATCTAATAGTAATATATAAACTATAATTTCACCTTGATTTTCATCTGTAGGTCAAATTATAAAAATAAGTGAAAAAAAATAAACCCTTGTGAGTGATTAGTAACCTCACGTCACTTGAGTAAACAAATCAACAGGACTGGTTTTTGATACATTTCTTAAAATCTTCAGTCATACTGACAAATAATAACACTGCGTTCTGATTTAACAAGTTCACTCCACATAGTTTTCACTTGTTTTTTTTTTGCTGAAGCCAAAAAATGCTACATGTATCATCAGTTTACTGCTAATCTAATGCTAATATGCCAATTTCCTTTAGCTATTTATCAGCGCAGTGATATTTCTGAGCTGGTATGAAGTATTACAGGAGCCACATATGCTAATGTGCGAGCGAGAGGTTAATTATTATTGGTGTATTCGCTAAGCATTGGGTTTTCATCCTGGATAACTAGCTCGCTCGTGACCAGTGTCTCAAAGGTGCAAGAGACGAAGACCGTCTCGGTCGGAACATTTTAAATGTGATCCAGCCTTTACATTTTATTAAATAAACGAGTGCATTAACTCGGCGTGCACAGCGAAGGGGTGGACACTCACCGGGCACTTTATTAGGAACGTCTACGGAACCTGAAGTGTGTTGCAGCTCATCCACCTCAAGCTCCGAGATGCTTTTCTGTGTACCATGATTATAAAGAGTGGTTGTGATTGGATAACTGCAATCTGCAGGTGTACAGGTGCCCATAAAAAGCGGGCAGTAATAGTATGTAGTGCTTATTTCTCCAAGTTTTAGTACAGGAAGCTAGGCGAGTTAATCAGTTTGTTTGGTTATGCAAAATAAATAAATAAATAAAAAAATTAGCATAACTAATCAGAAAATTCACTGCTTAGCTGCAGCTGAAAACCTTCCAGATGTTCCTTCAGTCTCTGCGTCACGTCTCCACCCACCAACGTGGCCCGGACATTTGCCTGCTGATCATTTTGATTACCCCTCAGTCCACTCAAGCCCATGTCTTCACTCTGAAGGTTTAGCCCGTCTCCTTGTTCGCTGACCCCGTGCTGGAGGGCTTCTTCTGCTGCTAGTATCGACTGGGTTTTCTGAATCGAGCCTTCTCCACCAGTCCTGCTCTTCTCTTTGGTTTCAGAAGACAAAGGAACCAAAAACACATGACACATCCCAGCCCCTCCGTCCTCACTCTTGGTCACGCTAATGTCTGTGGTAGACGTATGAGGACGGAGAAGGCCCAGATCGGGTTGCAGGAGGCGGAGGTGCTGAAGCTGAGGTGAAGTGGCTTCCTGGAACGTTGTTGTGGATTGTGTAGGTGCAGAAAGTGCATGCATCTTCAGAAGCATTTCCGGCTGAGAGTGAAGAAGCTGGTCAGGATGGACGTTCTGACGCACGGGAGGTTTCGATCGGCCCCTTGATTCAGCCGTGTTCCTCATCGTCTCTCTGAAGACGCTGGACGTGTTCCTTCCTCTTCCTCGTCTGCCTTGGAACGCTGTGCTTCTGTGAGATCCCACTTGATCCTTGCCTTCTTTGGTTTCCTCGTCCTCTCTTCCTCGTCCACAATAAAAACAGCACCCTTCCTCGTCTTCCACGCCTTCCCTCAGCTTAGCAGCGCGTTCCTTCCTCCAGCTTTCCTCCGTAAGAAGCTCCATTTCTTCACCTGTGCCTTCAACCTCATTCTCTTCCATCCCTTCCAGACCCCTGTCCTGTACTGATCTGGCCGGCTTCCTACTCAGACGACCCTGACTCGACCGTCCTTGGCTTTCGTGACTCTCCTTCCTTCGATCTTGAATTTGAGATAAAGTCTGCTTGAGTCTGCTCTCTTGGAGGCGCAGCAGCGTGAGTCGGAGACGGTTTTCCCGCCGACGGGCAGCCCTAAGCAAACGCAGAGCCTTTTCCAAATTGTCGGTGGCTTTCTCGTAGCGTTTCCGCCACTCCAGCGGGCAGAGCTGAGCGTAGCTGTGCTCTCTGGCAAGGTAAAAGCCGGGAGGTGGAGGGAGGCGCCTCATGTAGCGGGATGGAGAAGGTGGAGTAGAGGGGATTTCTGTGGCTTGATCAGGTGCAGATTCTTGTAAAGGTAAAGATGATGGAGGAGCATTTTCATTTTTATGTTCTTCTTTGGCCGTCTTGATGCTTTCAGCTTCTTTATCTCCCACAATGCGTACCAGAGCCACTTTAATCTGGGTCTTCTTACTGTCTGAACTCTTTTTATCAGTTCTGGTCGTGGTGCTGAAGAGAAATTTAGATCAAGCGAGCATATTCAGACAAAACAGTTTAGTTAGAGATAATGTTTCTATAAACACAGTGTATCATCAGTAGCAGGAACTAAACTATATAACTGATCCGCTGCTGCACATACACACATATACACAAGATTTCCATTAAATGCTAGAAGAATACTAGGTGTAGGTGTAATCTATTCTTCTCAACAGGTGATCAACGAGCTGATGCGGGAATAAATACTTTTAAAAAGCCAATGATTAAATATAATATTCATTCAGCACTGTTTCATTAAGAATGAAATGAATGCAATGTTTTGGGTTATGGGAGGCCACGCCTCCTTCACTGAGACTGACAGGCACAGAGGCCACGCCTCCTTCACTGAGACTGACAGGCACAGAGGC